>CM075650.1:177285864-177550864 GCA_037953625.1 Crotalaria pallida
TGGCTATGCAAGTCAAATTTTCAAAACCAACAAACTCCCCTAAGCCTGCAGTTAGAACATTCAAGAGGATTAAGGCATAATTACCACAAGTATGCAATCAAAAAATAACCCACCAACTCCCACTCGAAAAATAAAAAAGGGTGACCCAGTGCACGAGGCTCTCACTTAATAGGATACGCAGCCTTACCCCGGCAAGCTGACAGGCTATTTCCAAGATTTGAACCCGTGACCTCGAAAAATAAAATAAGATTTTTTTTTTTTAAAAAAAAAAAAAGAAAGAAAGAAAGAAAGGCATCATGGCAAGATTATTTCTAAACATTAATAGTATACTTCTGGCATGAAAAAAAAAGGTAGTATTTAGGCAAAAGGATGATAAGTGGAAAAATTGAGTTGTTAAAATATGAAAGGTATTTGGACACAAGTGGCACTTGAATATTCAGTAGGCAAAACGGCTTCTCGGCTGCAAGGTCTGGTAGTGCAAATAAAATCTTGATATAACTTGAGAAGTTAACATGTGCAATCAAATACCATAGGAGAATTTCACAAAATAGCAGAGTTTTACAGGATCCAGTCGACACAACAAATGTTAGGATGTCATTCAATCGTCTCTCTTATGATCATGAAAAAAAGAAGGACTAAAAGAATGTTGCAGTATTAGAGATTAGATTTCACAAACAAAGTTTGGGTGCAGTGATATAATACCAAAGGCTATAAAGTTGGTTGGAATAGCAACCTCGATTACAAATTGCAAAGGGCAGTCTCAGTCCCTTAGGCCAAGCTCAAGCTCTAACTCGTCATCCTCTTCGAACAACTTCAAAAGACGGGCATATTGCTCTTCTCTTTTCTTCTTCCGCCACAACTTAAAGAGTAAAAAAGAGAGCAAAGAAAATAGCACAAGCACAATTAATACAATGAGAATTATAGAACTTGTGGTGTGGGCATGAGCTCCATTGTTTGTAGCAGCATCTTTAGAAGCAGTCGAGTCGTCAGAAAATCCTGAGAGAAAAGGAAAACAGGATAGATATTCTTTTAGGGTTTGCTATATATGGGGAAACAGAATTGAAGTTACTATGAGATGCCGAAGAAAGAAATGTTGAAGAAATTACGATCAAAAAGGGGGGATTTTTGGGTGGTTTCTTTTCTTATAAACAAAGACAAAGAGTGATAGAAATAAACAGAGAGCATGGATGATAGAGATTGCAAATAGTAAGATATATAAAGCCTACTTTTTAATAAAACTGATCCAAAAAATCACACAGGAATAGAAGATGTTTCCAATTCAAATCAAGGAATCAATCTGAGCAATAAAATGGAAGATGATTAAGAATGCAAAGATGAGAGAGAAAGAGAGACCCTAAGAATGAAAGCAAACCTGAGAAGAAATGAAAAGAGGAGCACAGAAAAAAGAAGAAAAGGAGAGATCTGCTGCTTCTTCTTCTCGGAATTGGAATTGGAATTGGACCCATGACGAAATCTCTCCAATTTCTTTCTTTCTTTCTTTCTTTCTTTCTGGATCCAGATTCCAGAATCAAAATCAGACACAGAGGTAGCAAAATTTTCTTTGTGAGTTTGATTAATGAAAACGAAATGCAACCAACAAACGACAATTGCAACTGTCGACGTTGCTTACAATAAAAACATTTACTAATTCTTAATTTCGATGAAAACATTATATAGTCTGGAATAAAAAAAAATAGTCCTATACTCTATCGTTACAAGGAATATTTAACCGAATTATACATGCCATGCAAAATAATTAGTTTTACGAATTCTATAAAAATATACTGTAACGTTACAAATTTATCCTCTCAACTTTTTTTTGAAAAATTCATGCTCATTAATGAACAATAAAAAATACATAGATAGTCAAAGCATTTAATAAAAGCAAAAAAGATAAAAAATAATAAATGATGCATAGAAAATATAAAGTGACTTATAATTAAAAAAAAAAAGCTTCTAGAATGTGACATACAATAAGAATCGGAGTAAATATATCTAAATACCACAAAAGCCTTCAAACTGTGTTTTTTTACCCATCAAATTAGAAATTCACATATTCTAAAAAATATTAATTGTTGTAAAATATACTATTTATTTTATGAATAACAAACTTATATCTTAATTTTTTTAAAAAAAAAAACTTATATCTTTTTTTTAAGGAAAGAAATTGTACTTTCTTTTGTTTAAACTGTCATTTTAGTCTCTCATTTTGTAAGGAACCTTCATTTTAATCTTTGATTTTTTAATAATTCATCTTTAATCCCTCATTTTGAAAAAAAACACTACTCACATTAGTCCCTAACAACTTTATTCGTTCATAGATGTTAACATCTTACATACGTGACCGTTAAATAACATATACGACGTCTGGTTGTTGTGTTACTGCTACATATTCAGCTACTGTATTTTATGCAACTGTCACAACTTTAACAGCTGTCTTATCTACAGTTGCCTTAGCTTCTGCAACTGCCTTAACTGACTCTTCAGCGATCTTAGCTTTTTTTTCCTCCAATTTCTGTATTTTGAATTCAGCATCATGTGTAAGACGTTAGCAATCACGTGTGTATTGGTTATTTAACGGTTGCGTATGTAAGACGTTAATGTCTATGAACAAAAAAAATTGTCAAGAAATAACATGAGTAATTTTTTTCAAAGTGAGGGATTAAAAAGGAATTATTTAAAAGTTAAAAATTAAAGTGAAGGACTAAAGTTACAGTTTAGTCCTTTTTTTTTAAATAGAAAAGTTAAAGTAAATTGGGTTTCATATGCTTAAACGGTCAGGGCATGTTTCACAAATTTATGAGAGTTTAAAGTGGTGTTTACATATTATCTATCGAGATTAATGGGTATGCACTAACCGTGTAAGACGATGTAAAGTTTTTTTACACCATCAGTTCATCATCCACCATTCATTTGTATTACTTTAATCTAAAAGTCAACGACCATAAACAGATGAATGGTGGATGATGTACTGATGGTGTAAAAAAACTTTATACTGTCGATGCATTACCCATTTTATCTTATCCATCAACAAGATTCTCATATCATCAAAGAAAAGTTGAACTCACAACCTTCATAATCTTGTGAATTATAAGTCAATTCTTTACCGATTAGATCAATATTCAATAATTAAAAAAAAAAGAAAGAAAGAATTTGTATTAGAGAAAATAGACGATGCAGCGACATTGTAAAGGTTTTTTACATCATCAGTATATTATCCACCATTTATGTGTTTATTGTCGTTGACTTTAACATAAAAGTAATACAAATAAATGATGGATGATGGATTGATGGTGTAAAAAACGTTACCCCGTCAGTGCACACTCATTAATCTATTTGTATTTACCCAAATCAAATAAAGTCATGCAATGTATAAAAAAATATCTTATTATAAGTTAAATTGATTATAAAGAAAGTCTTCTTTAACGTATATTATCATATATATTTTTCAAAAATTGTTTTAATATCTGTCTATGATAATAAAAAAAATCTAGTTAATCCAAGGGGATTGCTCTCGTGGAAACTGGCTGGACACATGGGAACTTCATGTTCAAAGGCTCGAGTCCAGTGAGGCAAAAATTCATGAGGATGATCGATACCGTTGAGTCAAAGACTCACACAGTTCGTGGATCTGGAGTGGATTAGTTGGACCACAAAAAAATGAAGCCCAGACATACACCACCTGTTTTCGACAAAAAAAATCTCGTTTAATATCTTTTCACTTAAAAAAAAAAGAAGTTTTAAGGACGTCCCGTCAATGAGAGAAAACTAATCTCTTTTTTCTTTTATCATCAATCAACAAAGTTTTTTTTTGTCCGAATTCCTTGCGGAACCACCGGTACCCCCAAGAGCATCCTTAATACCAGGGAGCCCTTGAGACTAATCCGGAGCGAGCTGCGTGGCTGACTCTCCCAGCGGGATGTTTTTAGTGGGAATCAAACCCGGGGCTACTAGCACCCCTGTCCCATTCCCAGGATTTTAGTTGGGGCCTTACACCAACGGAACCAAGCCCCGTTGATATCAATCAACAAAGTTTTAACATGCACACAATAATGTTTGATATAATTTTTTAAAATTAATTCTATGATTATTATTGAAACGGTTTTGAGTAAATAAAAGTGTTTATGAAAAATAAGTAACTAATGTAATTAGCAATTGATATAAGGTTTTATTCTTAAGGGTGAAACCATATGCCACTCCATATCCTTATAAATAAAAACAAAAAAAGTATGTGATAATATTTGGGAATTAAAGAACAATTATCCTAGTAGCATTAATAATATACTATCCTTATATAAAAACATCCTTTTTCGAGACACCTTTTTCGAGGCACCACATTTGTCTGCTTAAGGAATACTCGCATCAGAGCATTTGTAGGTAGATAACATCGTCTTTAATCAAAATTATAATTTAAAATTAAATAAATTATTTGTCCAAAATTAATATTTAAAATTAAATAAATTATCTATATGTAGAATATGTGGAATCATTATCCTCATTTTGTTAAAAAAAATATCATTATCCTCAAAAAGATTGATAACCCAAAGAGATGATGCAGTAGAAGTTGGAAGAAAAAGTAGAGTATGACATGTAGTAAAACAAAGTGTTATTTGGCGGGAGAGATGAAAACGAATGCAGTGAATGTAAGTGATTGATGAATTTACAGTGACAGTGGATGAACACAAGGAAGAAGAAGATGAGTAGTGACTTTTCCGTTAAGTTTTTAACGGATATGGACAAGAGAATTTATGTGGACTATTTAAAAAAAGATAAAGGATCAGTAAATTGCAAAAAAAAATAAAAGGAGCAAAGTGAATATAATAAATAAGATAAAGGACCAATTATAGCAAAGAAGGAGGCGGAATGGAGAAAGGACAAGGGCGGTCTTGCTTGGCGCAAAGGCTGCTGGTTCGGGGTAGGGTACGGTACTAAAGGTCCTCGGACCCAATCAAGCCAAAAAAAATTAATCATTATCCTCAAAAAGATAAACGCAAAGAGATAAGGCTTCTATGATCATATTAAAGAGTCTACGATAAACTCAAACATCTAACAAAAGTTTATTGATATAAAAAAAAGTAATCATTATTCTAAAAAAGATAAACACAAAGAGATGAAACTTCTACAATTATAGCAAAGAGTCCATGATAAACCCAAATATCTAACAAAAGTTTATATTTATCTAAAAAGGATTGAAATATTTGCTTATGATTAATTTTATTTATGGTAATAAATTTTGACTAAAAAAGAACTTATATTAAAATACAAAAATATATATTTGAAATTTTAGTTTTAACTACTTTTTTGACTTCATCAGGTTCTTCTACCCATATGCCATAATAGATGATTTGGTCCCATAAACCAACAACTTAGCGTTTGGAATGGTTTAGGATCCCCAGTTGAGTGATTTGTGTTTAAGATGATCAGACAATGGTCTAAAACATACATCTCTTAATTGATTGATAAAGCAAATTGTGACATATGAAGTCATTGCAACATCCATTGTTCCGAGAGTAGAACACAATCTATTCTACTCGATCTATCGTTGATCCATCTCGGCTATAACATTAATTGGACCATGCATTGAGCCAAATTAAATCTAGCAATTCTAAATCATTAATTAATTTATTAAAACCAGTCATGTGACTTTCTACGACTTAATTCCTCACCTCTCCCTTTTTATTTCTCTAACATGCCTTATTTCGTAATTGAAGTCTTCCCTGATAATAAGCATCGATCATAGTCTTATTTCATAGTTTTAATATATTGATATATATTAATTTTAAATATATATTAATTAATGTTGGGAACAAATTTTAGTTTTCCTTTTTTTGGTAGAACTAAAAAATATTCAACAAATTTTAGTTTTTCTTTTTTTTTGGTAGACCTAAAAAATGTTCAACAGATTTTAGTTTTTCTGTTTGATTTTAACGGGGAAAATAATATTCAAAGTGTAGTGGAGAGTATAAGACATGATGAAAGGAAAGATAAATCATAGACATCATACATTAGAAACCATTTTAATATTAATAAGGTGTAGTTGTTTATATTGTTGAGTTGTCTTTCTTATGCGCATATCTATCTATTCTTCAGTCTCAATGACAAGTACCAAATTGCTCACACCAATAGATAACATCATCTTTGCTAAAAAAAAAAAATTAAATCAAAATCATTAGAACAATAAAAATAAGATTTTTAGGATTCAATCTCATTATTAACTCAAGATAAGATAATCGATAAAAAATAAAAATATTTAATTATGATTAATAACAATAAGTGTGATAATCATATTTAAAAAATATTAATTGTAAAAAAAAAAACTACTCTATCCATCACATAAATATAAGAAATATCTCATAATATCATTAAACAAAAAAGATCAAATACAATATAAATTCCCATTTTTTTTAAACCATGTCAAACCACCCTTACGTAATTATCATTAACCATGAATCATCTATATACTCCCTCGGTTTCTATTATTTAAAAAAATAACAAATTTCACACTTATTAAAGAAGTTAGTTAAGCATATTTAATTTTCTCAAATTCATAATATATATATAATTTTAAGAAAGTTGCGTTGGAAAGTTCCATAATATTATTTATTTTTTTTTAATTAATTTTTTTATTCAAGTATGGGCCCCAAAAATTTGAGGGCCTTAGGCGGGCGCCCCTCTGGCCATAACTCAGGAATGACTTTGAGTATTAGTAGCAGAAGTGGTTGCCCAAACCACAAAATACAAGAGTGAGTATGATATAACAGTGATTTAAGTGATGCATAGAAACACTACCTTTCTTCTTTCATCGCCACGAGGTCATACACTAATAGAATTAAAATCTACATTAAAAAAATATATAAAATACAAAACGTAAAAGACAAAAGTGCCGAATAAAAAAAATTGTAGCATAAACTGAAAAATCTTTAAAAAAACCTAAAACATTTTAAAAAAATACAACTAGCCTCCTAAAACAAATAAAAATTTAAATTTTGAAGGATAATCCCAATAAAAAATATTTCATAAGACTAAATAATAATAAAGATAAATCTACTATATGATATAACTTATCATATCTTATCTCTTATTATCTGTATATCTTAAAAAAAAAGTTTATATCTATCTTTTCATTCATGATATCCACTTCTACTATCTATATATAAAAGGATCCATTTTCGAGGCATCACGTTTGTCGGAGAAATTTTCGAGGCACCACATTTGCCCCGTGAAGCTTCCTCGCACCAAAGAGCTTGTACTTATATAAAAAGATCCCTTTTCGAGGCACCACGTTTGTCCACTTAAGGAATACTCGCACCAGAACGTTTGTAGGTAAATAACATTATCTCTAACCAAAATTAAAATTTGAAATTAAATTAATTATTTAAATTTATATAATCATTATCTGTATGTGAAATCATTATCCTCAATTTGTTGAACAAATCATTATCCTCAACAAAAATATTAAAAAAATCACTATATATATATATATAATAGACTATCCCATTCAATTTTTAAAGTTCTATCTAATTCTAAGAATTCTCTTCTCCAAATTCTCTCTTTTATTTTTATTTTTTCCCTCATTCCTCTACTTAAAGCTCTTAATTTTGATTTTTGAGTGTTTGATGAATTACTTATTAGATGATGCATATTTTGTTATACTTTTAATTGACTTTTGTTTAATGCTAATTTCAGGAAGAATGACAGCAATGAGTTACTTCAAACAAGAGCATGACCTTGATAAGTTTTTTTTATTTTGAAATTTTGGTAAGTTGTTATACATACTTACTTTGATTATTCTTTGTTGAAAAAAATATGCAAATAATTGATCATTTTCTCTTTTAAAAAAAGAGAAGGGCTAAGGCTCCTAGGATTAGGAAGAAATACTCTGACTGTACTCGGGTGAGAAATAATTTTGGTGAGTCTTTTGTCCGTTTAATGAAAACAATGTTTTTCGATTTATTTATGATTTTTTTCCGTTTTTGTCATGAGATAAGATAAATGATGAAAAAGATCAACATATTTAAATTTAAATATGAATAATAATAATAATAACTGTGATAATTATATCAAAAAAATAATAATGGTAAAAAAATATTAATTTATCCATCAAATAAATATAAGAATTATCTTATAATATTATCCAATAAAAAGAATCAGAATGTATAATTTTGGTATAACTATATATAATTTTTCATATTAGATGTGATAATTATATTTAAAAGATGTTAAATTATCATGTCTCATGCAATATAAAATATTTTGATTTATCTTTAAATCTACTCATAATACCATCAAACAAAAATTATAAAAAAGTTTAATTTTCATTTCAATGTAATAATTAATCATAATATCATGATAAAATGTGTTAATTCATCGATCAACTAAATAAGGAATACATTAATTTAATATTCATCCATACATAGACAAATATAATATTAAATATGTAAAAAAAAGAGTCATCATTATTTTCCTAATAAAATGCAATGTGTTAACCAAGATAGTCAAAAATAAAAATTTTAATGTCGTCTTCATGTTCTATGAAATAGTGGATATTCCAATTTATCCTTAAATTTTTTCATAATACCATTAAACAAAAAAGATCAAAATATTTAATGCTGATTAGTTTTTAATTATCATAATAAAGTTGATAATCATATAAAAATATTAATTTATCTATTAAATAAATAAGGAAGATCTAATTTTGATTTACTTTTAATTCATCATAATAAAGTTAATAATCATGTAAAAAATGTTAACTTATCCATTGAATAAATAAGGAAAATCTCAGATAAAAAGTGTTATTTTTTTATTTATATAAGAAAGTACAAAATCTTTCAACAAACTCATTTTTTATTGTTGTTTAATAATAATCATTACTTTAAAATATTTAAATATTAATAATCCGTGCATTGCACAGAATAGAAAAGTTTAATTTTAATTTCACTCTAATTAATAAAACATGCTAATTATCGATTAACTAAATAAGGAATACATAATTTAATATTAATTTATACATAAATAAATACAATATTAAAAAACGAACCGTCATTATCTTCCTATGAATTCATGTCCAATGAAATATGGGATATTATGATTTATCATTAATTATTCTCATAATACCATAAAAAATCAAAATGTTTAATTCTGATTTGATTTTGATTTATCATAATAAAGTATATTGAATAATCCTTTTTGTATAATTATTTTTGTTATTGTTTAATAATAATCTTTACTTTATAATGAAAATTATAATAATCTTTAATTTAAAATATTTAATATAAAAAATTTTAATATCAATAACCCGTGCATTGCACGGGGTAAGAGCTAGTCTACTATCTATATATAAAAGGATCCCTTTTCGAGACACTACGTTTGTCGGAGAAATTTTCGAGGCACCACATTTGTCCCGTGAAGCTTTCCTCGCACCAGAGAGTTTGTAGGTAGATAATCATTATTTCTAATCAAAATTACAATTTAAAATTAAATAAATTATTTAAATTTATTTAATCATTATATGTATGTAAAATTATTATCCTCAATTATTTTTTGGAAAAAAAAGTAATCATTGTCCTCAACAAAAATATTTAAAAAAAATATTAAAAAAATCACAAATTTATTTAATCATTATCTGTACGTGAAATCATTATCCTCGATTTGTTAAAAAAAAAGTAATCATTATCCTCAACAAAAATATTAAAAAATTTATAATAGTAATCATTAACCAAATTACAATTTGAAATTAAATTAATTATTTAAATTTATATAATCATTATCTGTATGTGAAATCATTATCCTCAATTTGTTAAACAAATCATTATCCTCAACAAAAATATTTAAAAAATATTAAAAAGATCACTATATATATAATAGGCTCAAAGTTCTGTCTAATTCTAAGAATTCTCTTCTCCAAATTCTCTTTTTTATTTTTATTTTTTCCCTCATTCCTCTACTTAAAGCTCTTAATTTTGATTTTTGAGTGTTTGATGAATTACTTATTAGATGATGCATATTTTGTTATACTTTTAATTGACTTTTGTTTATTCCTTTACTTAGAGCTCTTAATTTTGATTTTTGAGTGTTTGATGAATTACTTATTAGATGATGCATATTTTGTTATACTTTTAATTGACTTTTGCTTAATGCTAATTTCAGGAAAAATGACAGCAATGAGTTACTTCAAACAAGAGCATGACTTTGGTAAATTTTTATTTTTTTTGAAATTTTGATAAGTTGTTATACATACTTACTTTGATTATTCTTTGTTGAAAGAATATGCAAATAATTATCTTTTTCTCTTTTCAAAGAAGAGAAGGGCTCTCCTAGGATTAGGAAGAAATACCTTGATCGTATTCCGGTGAGAAATAATTTTGGTGAGTAAGAAACAAAGTTTTTCGATTTATTTATGATTTTTTTTTCGTTTTTGTCATGAGATAAGATAAATGATGAAAAAGATCAAAATATTTAAATATAAATAATAATAATAAATGTGATAGTTATATTAAAAAAATAATAATGGTAAAAAAATATTAATTTATCCATCAAATAAATATAAGAAATATCTTATAATATTATCCAATAAAAAAATCAGAATTTATAATTTTGGTTTAATTATGTATAATTTTTCATATTAGATATGATAATTATATTTAAAATATGCAAAATTATCATGTCTTATGCAATAGAAAATATTTTGATTTATCTTTAAATCTACTCGTAATACCATCAAACAAAAAATATAGAAAAAGTTTAATTTTCATTTCACTCTAATAATTAATCATAATATCATGATAAAACGTGTTAATTCATCGATCAACTAAATAAGGAATACATTAATTTAATACTCATATATACATAGACAAATATAATATTAAATATATATAAAAAAAGTCAACATTATATTCATAATAAAATGCAGTGTGTTAACCAAGATAGTCAAAAATAACAATTTCAATGTTGTCTTCATGTTCTATGAAATAGTGGATATTTCAATTTATCCTTAAATTTTCTCATAATACCATTAAACAAAAGAGATCAAAATATTTAATTCTGATTTGTTTTTAATTATCATAATAAAGTTGATAAGCATATAAAAATATTAATTTATCTATTAAATAAATAGGGAAGATCTAATTCTTATTTACTTTTGATTCATCATAATAAAGTTAATAATCATGTAAAAAATTGTTATTTTATCCATTGAATAAATAAGGAAAATGTCAGAAAAAAATATTTGATTTTTTATTTATAAGGAAGTACAAAATTTTTCAACAAGCTCATTTTTTATTGTTGTTTAATAATAATCTTTACTTTAAAATATTTTATTAATATTAATAATCCGTGCATTGCACAGGATAAAAATAAAAAAGTTTAATTTTGATTCCACTCTAATTAATAAAACATGCTAATTATCGATATTAAAATAAGAAATACATTAATTTAATATTGATCTATACATAAATAAATATAATATTAAAAAACGAATTGTCATTATCTTCCAATGAATTCATGTCCAATGAAATTAGGGATATTATGATTTATCATTAATTATTCTCATAATACCATCAAACAAAAAAAATCAAAATAATAATAATAATTTTTGATTTATCATAATAAAGTATATTGAATAATCCTTTTTTATAATTATTTTTGTTATTGTTTAATAATAATCTTTAATTTATAATGAAAATAATAATAATCTTTAATTTAAAATATTTAATATAAAAAAATTTAATATCAACAACTCGTGCATTGCACGGGCTAAGAGCTAGTTATATATAAACATACAACCACCAAAGAAAGTTCGGATCACAAAAATAGGGAGAAACAAAAAAACAGATGTGATAAGATAATTGATTAAAAAGATAAAAATATTTAATTATGATTAATAACAACAGATGTGATAATCATATTTAAAAAAAATATTAATTGTACAAAAAAAAAACTACTCCATCCATCACATAAATATATAAAGGATCATGTTCAATTTTGATTTAATAATTTTATTTATCATATATAAAAATGTCAATTTATCCATAAAATAAATAAGGAATATCTCATATAAAAAGTGTTATATTTTTTATTCATATGAGGAAGTACAAAATTTATGAACAAAATCATTTAGATTAATTTTTTAAAGTATAGAGTTTGATTTGAACTCCTACATTTTTATGTAATTATTTTTTGTTGTTGTTTAATAATAATCTTTACTTTATAATAAAAGAAATAATCTTTAATTTATAATATTTAATATAAAAAATTAAAATATCAATAACCCGTGCATTACACGGGAAATAGCTTGTACTATTTATCATTGTACATCAATGACTAATTCTAGTGTACTTGAGAAGAGAATAGTGATTAAGTTGGATGTGTATCCGAATTTTTTTTATTTTTAAATTTAAAAAGTAGGCATAGTACGTAACTCAGTTTGGATGTTTTTTTCTGATTGGTGATTCCGGTGTGGGGAAATCTAATCTCCTCTCCCGTTTCACTCGCAACGACTTCTGCTTATTAGAGTCCAAGTCCACTATCGGCGTCCAAGAGTGAATTGAATGAAAGCACACAGATATGAATTATGATACTCCAGTTATTATATATACTATATAGGAATACAAAGTCTACCCTCTCTCCCTCTGCATCTGTCAGGCTGTCATGTAATGTAATGTAGTAACCAACAAGTTAAGCTTAAGAGTTCAATGAAGATTATGTAAGGTTGATCTGCGAGCATTATTATAGGAATACAAATTCTTCGATGCTACATTGCTGCTACTAAATCAACATATATAGAGAGATAAAAGTAAGTCAGAATCATAAGTTTTGAAACATGTTTTGACCCTTCCCTCCCTGGCTCCCGGCGGTGGTGGGGTTAGCTTTCTGCGTTCTCTTTTGTCTTTAAGTTTTGTTTTCTATACAAATCCATACGGTTTTTTTTCTCTTTCCAATTAGTTTAGCTTAGTTTTTATTTTTTTTTTAAATTAAATAAAGCTTTACAATATTAAAGACACATGATAATATATAGTTGGATTAAACTGACAAGTTATCTCCTCATACCAGAAGATATATACTTTATTCTGATATATATATATATATATATATATATATATATATATATATATATATATATATATATATATATATATATATATATATATATATATATATGTAAAGGAATTTATTGAAGGTCGTGGATGCAAAATTTATGTAGCAAACATATGCATAGAACATGATGAATACACAAAAATGAACCTCAATCAACTTTGGTTACTACAATATAGAGTAATAGTGCATGCAGGATCGGAGTGGAATGAATGAAAAGAACTATAAGTAAGTGAAAATTCATTGAGGGCAAAACGGCCTGTCCAACAACTTATTATTAATATTATCCCTGTGAGAAGGAATAGTGAAGTGCCTCAACCTCCCTTCCTGTTTCATCATGTACTTGTGACATAGAAAAGCCATAGAGAACTTATCTTCCACCACCCTGTTGACATCATGCACAAACACATGAGTCGTCTCTCCTCCAAAATCATCATCATCTCTTCTATTATTATTGTTATTGTTCCTAGCCATCATCCCAGCTGTGTATATAGCACTCATCCTCCCTGGTGCTTCATCATAATACCCTGTTGGTGCATCCACCATTATCACATCCCATTTTGTTTCATACACTATGCTAGGCAACCCTTTCAATGCTAGTTGGCAAATCGAGTACCTAGGATCCCTCACTTCTCTACACTCGGGCCCTTTCCCAACTTCCATTAGATTATCAGCATCATTCACCTTGCTATCATAGGTTACATGGTATGACTCTAGCATGGGAAACCGGCGTTTAATTTGCTCAATCCATGACTCATCTTCTTCAAGGAAGATTGTCCTGCCACCATGGTTGAGTTCACTCCACATTAGGCTGTCATGGCCTAATCCAAACACTAGAAAGTTGCATGGTGATCGTTTTTCCAAAACTCTTGCTGACACCGAGATCTCTTTCAGTGTTTGCTGTGGAGTTATGGCTGAGGTTGCATAGTGGATGAGAGCTTGTGATAGGGAAGGTGGGATCTTGGTGCAAGAATAATTGTTATTAGAACATTCTGTTGTTGTTGATGAAGAAGCTTTGATGATGACCGGAGAAGATAATGTTTGTGAAGTAGTTGGGTTATTATTGGAAGTAGGGAAGTTTGATCTAAGAACAAAGAGGAGGAAAAAGGCAACCAACAATACTAGAATGAGGAGCTTCAAGTTGAGAGTTTGATGGGTTTTAGGCCTCATCATCCTGCGTGCTTTAGATCGAGAGAGATAGATCAGAGTGAAAAAAGTGGTGGGTGTGTATGTATGTAGCTATATATATATATATGGAATTAGATAGAGTAGCTAGAGGGATATATCAAGTTATAGAAGAAGAAGAAGAAGAAGATAAAGTAGCTAATGAGATGAGAGAGAGGAGTTGAGTAGGGGAGGAAGAGAAGTAAAGGGGCCGGGGGGTAGAATAGTTAACAGTTAACATACATTATTATTTGATGCTTGGAAGCGAAGGGAAGAGGTAATAACATGCAGTAGTAGTAGTGGATATTTGATAATTGATAGATGAACTACTGCATGCCAACCAGAATTGTGAATGAAGCAAACGCCAGTGGTTGTTGGCATCTTCAACAAATTTGGTGGATCGGAGTTTCTTTTTATATTTTTTTTTATCAGCTTATCATTGGTTAATTTAGTTTGCATGCTTTGGCATCTGCAAACGATTGTCTAAAACCCACCTTCTTTATTATGAAATTCCAAAATACTAGTAGTACGCAAGGTAAACGTATATCGTATATTAACTCTTTGTTCAAGGACACGACAAGGAAATAGGAAGCAAGAAATGTAAGAATTATATATTTAGTTTTAACTTTAATGCTCACTAGAAAAGTTTCATATTATGTACTTCTTCTGTCCTTTTTCCGACCCATACGCGTTTCGGTAGGCCTTAATATAATAGGTTTGTTTGGAAATATGCGAACTCATTTCGTGACATTGCCCGCCGACCCGCTTCTATTTGTCTCGATGTGATCCAGGCGGGTTCAAGTGCCTGAAGAGCATATCTTTCGAAGCAAATTATTGATTTGACCCCCCAAGCGGGACCACCATCCCGTAGCATGTTGTCGCCAGAAAGAAAATCCCGTATTTCTAGAGAATCTCCTAATTGTTCCAGAGCAACTAGAAAGAAATTTTAACCGCGTGCCTGTTGAAGAATGAGCCGGCGACTCGCAATGGCTTGGTTAAGGGAAACCACCGAAACCGTAGCGGAAACGAGTCTTCATGGGGCAATCGTCAGTGCTTAGCATTTTCTATTATATGTCAAGTTTCAACTTTAATGATCTTTTAAGATCATTTTCAACGGAACACTCGCTCTCAAGGGGAAAATTATCCCGTCCCCTATGTTCTAAGTGTAGTAAGAGTTTAACTTAACACTAGATGCAATTAATAATCAGAGTTAGTAAGTGTTTTCATATAAGAAAATAACTATAGCAAGACATAACTTATAACATTTTTTTAATGAATTTGTAATCGACCTATGAATACCGCATTTTATTTTAGGCTTAATTACCGGTGGAGTCTTTAAACTTTAAAATTGTTTTGTCATGTACTTTCTTATTTTTTTTTTTTAAATGTATGTTTGGTTTCTCAAAAGTATTTTTGGAGTTGCCATATATATTCCTACTACTAATTTCGACCAAATTTTGTTGACATGTCATATCAAAATTTTAGTCAAATGGAAGAGGGTAGTCAGGTGTTATGTTGACGAAGACAACCTCTCTAATTTTTTTTTTAAACTAAAAATATAAAAATATTAATTTGTTTATTTATTTTTTAATTAAAAAAAGGTTCTTCATCCACATGGCTAATCTTTTGCAACCGATTAATATTCCTATGTGACATGTCAGCAAAATTTAACCGAAATTGATAGCATGGATATATAGCAAACTTATAAGTAATTTCGCGAACTAGAAATTGAGGGAAAAAAAAGAGCTTGTGACAAATTCAAGGAATTGACACATAATTAAGCCTTTATTTTAATTGCTCAACATACATCTATAAAAGAAAGGTTATAACCCAAATAGCAAAGGACAATCATCCCAAGCTAATAATAATTCTGAAATAAATGAAAAATTAAGTTAACACTTGCAAATTAATATAGTAGTAAAAATTTCTGAACATTAATACGATTTCATCTAGGAATACCAGGTTTAGAAAAGCAAAGCCTCACGATACATATCAAAATTAGTAAACAATTAGCCTATCTACGCATTAATTAATGAAGAAAATGTAATTTGGCAAAATTAATCTCAGATGTACAAAGTAAATCTTCAGGATTAGAGCAATGCCGAGTTAAATTAGTAATGACCTCACCAAAGCTAATGTGTCAACTTTAAAAACCATAAACTGTTATTTATACAGTAAATCTCCATGGATTATTTCATTTGCTCTGTAGACACTATCCACCTTCCTCAAACATGTGACTTTGTCAGTTAGAACTCTGTACAATACCTTCTTCTGTGGTAGTTAAAAATATCTGACAGTATTAAGAACTCCGTTGAAGCAAGCGCCACTGGTCTTGAAGTCTTCATCATCTCTTGGCACCAACATTTGATGATTTTCCAAAAGAAATATGCTGGCCTATGATAATCGCAACATTGTGTTCAAGAGTTTTCATCATCCAAAATCAATGCATCGAAAACCTCTTGAAATTAATTCACTTGTTATTTCTGATAGGGTGAAGTAGCAATTCGGTTAGGCCATTCTCACTGTCAGCCTTTTTTGCCTTGTCCTTAGCTTTGCGGACAGCTTTCTGGATTTGCCTTTCGTGCTCCTTAAGCATTTCTTCAAGATTTCCCCCTGGTGGCACCAATGGTCCGGAATAGTGGAAGCGTGCATTTTTGGAAGCATAACCCTGCCATCACAAACAAAAGCAAGTAAATTACTTGATAGCTCCACAATCTCACACTGAGCATAAAACACTAATGGCTGAAAGGGAACATTCTCTGGAATTTACACATGTTGGGAGAAAATATCTACCAACATTATTGAATTTGGACTCATTATATTAAACCTCATTGCAGACATTGCAAGCAGATATCTATATCAAGACAGGGTAACAGACCATAGTCTTCATCAATCCTATCAAGACTATTCTCAGAAAGAGGGGTATGTCATGATGTCTCAAATTAATTGAAAAACTGCACAAATGATCGATTATCAGTAATTTATTTACCATGGCACGATCCTTAGAAGGTAAATCCTTCTTGTGGGAAGACTTGTGTCCAACTAGCAATTGATTGGACTCACCATCAGCCTGATGGCTATATCTCGTGCCAAACTGATCCCCTGGCCAATCCGAATTCAAACTAGAGTTTCCACTCATATCAAGCCGTGAATCACCTCGAAAAGCAACTGAATTAGAAAATCTTGACAACTGTGCAGTGCTACCGTGCCAGTAGGATGTTTGTTTTCTCAATTCAGAATTTCTTGATCTAAAGACATGATTAGGGCCGGTAAGAACATCTTCCTCTTTCAAATTCATATTGCGCGAAGATCCATATGCACTTCGATGCATTGACTGTCCAGAATGAGAGAAGACATTGAGCGCTCTTGACTTTGCAGGTTCAAGAGGGAAGCCAGAACCTCCATCCTCTGCTTGATTGAACATCTCACTAACGGATTTAGAATTACCCTGCCCTTGTCTCTTCTGGGGAAAAAAAAAATCATGGAAAAAAGGTGTCAGGACAACCTAAATAATTCTTGTGAAACCAATAATTCATTAGCGCGATGTTTATGATTTAAACTACCGCTATTGGCGCCTGCAGCTCAGCATTGGCGTCAGGTGCTGGCACAGCTCTAGACTCTTTAAAACTTTTTGTGATGGATTCTTGTTCATGTCCTTTACTTGCTGCTCTTCGTCTGCTTCAAAGTAAAATAGGCAACAATAGTGACACAGGAAGACATATATTCCAAGAGAAGAAAATTAAGTCTTGATTATGTCAGAATCAAATCAAGCCAGAACCACTACTCACAAGAGAAGAAACCCCCCCCCCCACCCCAAAAAAAAAAAAAATCCAAGAGAATGCCAAAGAAAAAAAAAAGGAAAGTAGAACCTTTAGTTCATAAAAATGTTTGAGAAAAATAATCTCATTCCAATTGAGATTTTAGTTTACAGAATATAATAGAAAGGACAAACACTAGCAGTGAAGCAAAAAACAGATAAGACAAAATCATGTGGGAATCTTTGATGATAAATGATTCAGAGAAGGAATACCTTCTAGCTTCTTCTTCTCTAACTTTGGCATCAAATTCCTTACTTGGTGGGTACTTTGGCAAAGTTGATGGATCACAAGGAAGTGGTTTTGTTGTGAAGAACTGGATGTGAAAAATGTCAGTAACTAAGAAAAACAAGCCTAGGGACAACTAAAAATCTTCCAAGGTCACAGCAAGAATAAATTGCTAGCATGTGACGTATGTATTCTATTCAGAGAGAAATTGTGCTGTGAACTTTAATCCAAAGAGAACATCTAACTACCTCATTCTCAAGTGCTACAGATGCAGTTCCTCGGTCCTTGGATTCTATGGCAAGAAGTACCTCCAAGAGGCTCAGTGCTGATGAAGGAAAATCCTTGAATGCCTGAGCAACGACACGTTTATAAGGTTGTTGAGGTTTGAAAATTGTTGCATGTGGTAGCTTTGACTTCTTCCAGTATTCTTCAGAAGGTGATCCGCAAAGTTTGAAGATTTTATGAAGTTGCTCCACCTAGAACGATAGACTACCAGATCTTAGTTGAAGGACATGCTTAATGATTTAAAATGAAGAAATATAATTAATGAATAGGTACTTCGAATGGGACCATCAGAAGTACTAGACAAAAAGTATACTAGCATGCTCCTTTCTTTGTCCACAATTTTCAAGACTCTTGCTTAACTTGTTAGCTCCATTTCTTAATCAGAAACATGATTGCAGATAACTCAAGTGGTTATAAAACTATCAGGTTGGAAATTTGGTTAAAATGTGATGATCATTTATATATCTCCTTGTGGTTTTACGTCACCGAGTCATCTGTAAATTCCTCTTCCAATATAAAAAAATGCATAGATGAAAGAAGAGGACTTCCTTGGTTTGAGACTTATTTCAACGTAACGAGGCTCCTAAAGAAAACGGAAGTAAATTCTTCAGCATGTCCAATAATATCCAGAAAATCCAGAACAAAAGAGGAATACTACCTCTGTACGTCCAGGCATTATAGGCTTCCCGGCAAACAATTCTGCAAGAATGCAACCAGCACTCCACAAATCAACAGAGGTCCCATAATCAGTCGCTCCAAGTAAAAGTTCAGGTGGTCGGTACCACAAGGTTACCACACGACTTGTTAAAGGCTGCCCTTGAGTTGGCTGAAATAAAGTTGCAAGCCCAAAATCACCAATCTTCAGATTGCCATTATTGTCGAGCAGAAGATTTGCGCCCTTGATGTCGCGGTGCATTACACCACGACTGTGACAATGCTCAAGACCACGAAGCAGCTGTTGCATGTAACATTTTATCTGCAGCAAGGCAATGTATACCAAAAGACAATTAGTGACGAAAGAAGATTAAACAAGACACATGGCATGAAACTTTGAGCTGTAAAAATCAGCAGGATGCAAACGATGGCCTTTTTGCAAGAGAATAATATATTTGGTTTTGACTTTTGCTTTAACTGATTTTTTGTGTCTGCTTCAAATAATAAATTAATTGGCTGGATGATATACAAACTAAGTGCAGCATCCAAGGCCAGATCTTTTAAATTTCTAGAACTACTTGGGATTGTTCCAAGGTGGTGAGATAGTCACTTTATAAAACTGAAAGATATTGATTAGAGAGATAGGCAATTTTAGAGATACTACGACCCTTATACAAAGAATGGACACTTTCTAGATCTTCCAATAATCATTATGGGAATAATCTGACTCACTAAGCAAATTTATATAAATGTTGAATCCGCCATGACAAATTTCACAGTTGTAAGTGAGAAAGAAGGAGGCTTGGGTCAGGTACCTACCTGTGGTTCAGTAAACTTGATGCCAGGTACTGCGGTTAGCCCTGAAAGATCGTGCTCCATGTATTCAAAAATAAGGTACAAGCTGCCAGAAACCCTTGAAGTAATCATGCCTTCGAGCTTCATGACATTTGGATGATCAAGCCTTCGCAACACGATAACTTCTCTCGCCATAAAGCGAACACTTTCGGGGTCCATATTAGCAAATCTAACCTTCTTCAAGGCAACAATTTTATTGGTTTCAAGATCACGAGCCTTATAAACACTGCTGTAAGTTCCTTGCCCAATCTACAAGCAACAAAGGTTGTTACATGTCACCGTTGTCCGTTGTTGAAATGTTGTGTATGAAATCGAAAAACAGAAGACAAATTGAATGACATGTCTAAAAATGTAGATTAGCAGTTAGCGGCCTACCTTGTCCAATTTTTCAAAGGAGTCGGCTCTGCGAGGAATCCAACCGCTAATGGCTTCGCCTGCTACAGCAGTGAGCCAAGAAGGCCATCCAGCAAGAACCTGAGCTCCTCTTTCCCCTCTAGTCACACTATATACTCTAGATATATTAGGAGGTTGTCCTGCTGCTGCTGCTGTGCTGGCGTTGGAGGTGATGTGAACTATGTGGGGTGGTGGTTTTGCAGGAGGGTCATCTGGTGTGGAGGAGTCACCATGTGGGTGGGAAGCGGAGCAAGAGGGATTGGATATCAAGCGGGCAGTAGGGTCGTAGTGGTGGTGGCTGCCATCATTGGTGTCACCCCCCCAGCTGAGGAGGTGGATGGACTTGGAGGATGATCTATTGTTACTGTTGTTGTTGTTGTTGTTACTAATGATATTAGGATGGTGCTTCAACTCATCCTTGTCATCCACCTCCTCCTTCTCCTCCTCATGGTGATGGTGATGGTGATGATTGTCAGCAACATATTGATTTTCAGAATTTGGTTTGGAGCATATACAACCCATATCAACCAATGGCAACGAAAATTGAGAGAAATGGAAATTGAGAGAATGATCTATTTCTCCCTCTATCTATCTCGCTGGCTCTATGTATGTATCTATGCTATTGCTATGCATAGCTATACGAATATGATCTTCATGGCTGCATTGTGATTGGGAATGTAGGGAAGGGGAATCAGGGAGAAGAAAGCAAATGAGAAATAGAGAGAAGCTTATTAAACCTGAGATCCCCAAATGCAAATGCAAATGAGAGAGGGAGAGAAGAAGAAGGTAAAACCGTAAAACCTAATAAATAATACTAATAATAAGGTAGGAAGATAATAATTCCACCACCATCATGATCATGATCATTTCATCACATCAGGAAGAAGAAGACGACATAAGGAATGGGAATAGCGGTTAGTTAGTTAGTTAGTTAGTTAGCGAGTTAGGATCCAGTTGGAAAATCAAATCAAATCAAATCAAAGTCCCTCACATTAAATAAAATAAAAGTGATGACATTCACTCACAATGGCAAAGAAAGAAAGAGGTGAGCTGTCTGTCTGGCTGTCTGCTGCAACAACAATTCAAGTACACATACACACACTCATACAATACCAATACCAATACCAATACCAATACCAATACAGAGATGATGGGATGGGAGGGGAGGGTATAGCTTATTTTTTTAAAATAATAATAATAAAGAAAAGCAAGAGGAAATGAAAATGAAAAAAAAGAGGGGGAGAGATTTTCGGATCCAGGGAGAAGATGAACCAATGAATCAGAACTGCTTTGCTATTATTATTACTATGTGATGCTGTCTGTTAGTTGCAAAAAGAGAATGAGAGAGAGAGAGCAGTAGCAGTAGCAGACTAGCTGTGAGTGTTGTGTTGTATGCCTTACTTGCAAGACATGAACGACCAACACTTCCTTAACTTCCATCAGTTCCCCTCCTATCAAATACTATCAATATCATCACCTTTGTTTCCCTCAATTATCGTATGTTATGTATTTTTTGAAAGACCACTAAACATTTTTTATATTTATCGTGCATCATTTATGTGTTTATTATGGTTGACTTTCAAATAAAAGTAATACGAATGAATGGTGGATGATAGAATGATGGTGTAACAGTTAAACATCAGTACACACATTAATCTCTTTTTGAAATTCAATTTTTATTTTTGGCTTATTTAAGTTTTTGGTCCCCGAAAGTTAACCGTGTTTTGGTTTTAGTCCTTATCTTTTTATTTGACCGGTCCTGGTCCTTAAAAGTTTAAAAAAATTTGGTTTTGGTCCCTGCCATTAAATTTTGCCGTTAATGCTGACGTGGCAAACGGAATTTAAAAAAAAATAATAAAAAAATAATTAAATTTATAAAAAAACTAAAAAAAAATATTTAAGTTTTTGGTCCCCGAAAGTTGACTGTGTTTTGATTTTAGTCCCTATCTTTTTATTTGATCGATCCTAGTCCTTAAAAGTTCAAAAAAATTTGGTTTTGGTCTCTGCCGTACCCAACCCCACCCCACCCACCCTCCCCTCTTCCTCTCTCTCTCTGTCCCTCAATCACTTGGCACTCTCCCTCTCTCACGCCCTCCATCACGTCACCGCTCTTCCCTCTCTCAAGAACACAAATCGCATCTCTCTCCCTCCCTCATGCCACTGCTCTTCCATCTCTCAAGGCAAAATCGCGTCTCTCTCACCCCTCACCAAGGCCTCACGACCTCATCTCTCTCACTCACGTTTTCCCTTTCCTTGCCTCTTCCCTCTCTTCTTCCCTCATCAAGGCCTCTTCCTTCATCTCCAATCGACACATGCAAGCTCACAAAGTGATGTCTCTTCCCTCACAAATCACGCCCCTATAAAGCTCCGATCGGCACATGCAAGCTTCTGCATCTCCGATTTGGGATTATATGATGTATTTCTGGAATTGATGGTGGAGAACGGTAGATGTCCATGGTGCATCTCCGATTTGGAATTGATTTTTTTTTTTTGGGATTTTATCATTTCTTTTTCATTATTGATTTGTATTCTTAATCTAAATTTGTGGAATTGACGGTGGAGAACAATGTATTCTGATAGCAAATAATAATATAGGCGGTGGCGACAGATTGGCGGTGGAGAAAAAGAGAGGAAGAGGGGAGGGGATGGGTGGTGGTGGGGGGTTTCATGTGGGAGAGAGGGAGCCACGTCAGTATTAACGGCAAAATTTAACGACAGAGACCAAAACCAATTTTTTTTTAACTTTTAAGGACTAGGACCGGTCAAATAAAAAGATAGGGACTAAAACCAAAACACGGTCAACTTTCGGAGACCAAAAACTTAAATATTTTTTTTTTAATTTTTTTTTAAATTTCGTTTGCCACGTCAGCATTAACGGCAAAATTTAACGGCAGGGACCAAAATCAAATTTTTTTGAACTTTTAAGGACCAAGACCGGTCAAATAAAAAGATAGGGACTAAAACCAAAACACGGTCAACTTTCGGGGACCAAAAACTTAAATAAGCCTTTATTTTTCTTTCATATTTTTGTTTATCACTTTTTTTTCATCATTCATTTTTTTTAATATAATTTTCATACATTTATTATTATTCTCTCTTCAAATATTAAATAAGTGTAATTAAGTCAACATATTCCAAATTCTTATATTATTTATTTATTTCTTTCTTAATTTATGTGCAATGGTTAAAAAAAACATAATTTATGAAACAAAGGAAGTAATATTTTCTTATAAGATGTCATTAATCTTTAAACAACTAAAAATGTAAAGTTTAACTAAGAAATTATGCATTAAAAATATTAAGAGTCATATTTTTAATTTCCCCTATTGATTTAATATTTTTAAATTGTTTATACATTACATTTAGTACAATGAATAACAAAATCCTATTATCATAATCTTACTATAATTTGCAAGTGAAGTTATAATTTGAATTCTTGTTATACTTTTGTAATTTATGATTATGATTATTGCTGTCATAGCGTGATTATTTTATATATTTTTAATTATCTAAAAATTGAGATATTTTTATGCATGGATAATTATTTTTTCACACGTGACATAATCTAAAGGAGAAAAAATTGCTTTTTTTATAAGAAAAAATTGAAATTTGTGAGTTTGATTGCCCTTCAAGATAATTTTTGAAAAGTAATTTCATGACCTCATGTTTAATAGACAGGGGTTGATTTCATTGAATTAATCGAGGGATTTCATAGATTTTTTTTTTTTTCACCCTGGTATCCGGTCCACTGGACCGACTAATCCAGTTCGAGGGGGGTCCCGGGGTTAATGTTTTATTTCTCTCCCAATGTTGTTGCGGGGGATCAAACCGTGGTTCGCCCTACCAAGTTAAATTTATTTATTTTAAAATGTGAGAATAGAGAGATTTGTGAGGGAAAAAAATATCCAATAGAACAAACCAAAAAAATAGTACTATAGAACCAACCAAAAACACATGTAAGTACACTGAAATTTCGACGTAAACACTTTTTTGAAAATCTGGTCGAAGTCAATCCATCAATATTATAACCGAAAGAGTTATGAATTACGAACTCTTCTTTTATCCACCATCTTTTTCGCATAATTTTCAAATAAATATCTCTCAAAATATTTTCACAACAACCAACATAAATTGAGACGAGTGGTAAGCGGTTTGATTTCGCTTACTCAATATATTAAGTTTGATTCATTATGGATATAGAAAATTCATATCGAGAGATTTACCATGAAATCCGGATGGACAAAAGAAAATATTTTTACGACAAGTACCTCTAAAAAAAAGTGTTGATTTTTCAGTTATGGATTCTAGTATCTTCTGGACTTTTAAATGACTTAGTTGTGTCACCTTAATCTGTGTTCTTGATTCTTTAATTTCAGCTTGCTTTTGTTTCTAATGCATTCTTAAGTCTTAATCCAACTTTATGCAACATGAGAGCAACGAAATTGAGGAACATGGTGTTGGGGCCTTCAATGTGCAAACCCCAACCATTATCCATGTTCCGGTGATTGTAGAGGTAATGGCACATTTCTTTTCTATGCTCATCGATTAAGATGACATTGAGTGTTCCGGTGACAAAGAGGACAATACTATGTTTATCAATTATTAGTATTGACTATGTGAGGGATAGTAATAAATAATTAATATTTTCTTTATCCCTTAATATAAGTCACTTTTACCTTTAATTTACGAAGATTAAGAAAAATAATTATTACTCTCAAATTTATAAAAAAAAATATGTTGTCATTCTAAGATTACTCGTATTTAAAATTTTACAACTCTATTCATTTCTCTCTCTATTTTAATTATTATCGTATCACCCCTATGTAATTATGAAGAGTGTATTTGGAATAAACTTTTTTTTTTTGTTTACATGGGAGGTCTGGGATTAGAACCCATGACCTGGGGGAGGGGAAAATCCTAAATGTCCCTGCAGCTACCAACTGGAATAAACTCTTAATACTATCTAAATATTCTAAAACGACTTATAAAAAAGTACATTAATTTTATCAAAATGGTGTCGTACATTAAAGTACAGAGGAATAATAAGAAGGGAACAAGCAAGAAGATAAGAACCAAGCTAGAGAGAAGTGACCATCGTAACTATGGAGAGAGAGAGAGGGACGGAGGGAGTAATAAGAAAGGAATAAGCAAGAAGATAAGAACCAAGCCAGAGAGAAGTGACCATCGTAACTTTGGAGAGAGAGAGGAACGGAGAGACCAAAGCCATAAGACTATGCAAGTATGTGGGCTATTAACACATTTTTTCAGACAAGAACCTGTTGGAAACATATTTCCAGATGTGCCTGTTGGAAAAATTATGCTTGTTTTTTTAATAGCGAGTATTGGAAAAAATCCAACACTCCCGAGTTAGAAAAAAAATACAAATAAAGGATATTTTGGATTTTTCGCATTTAAAATGAGGTTTGTGGATAAGAAAAGGATTCGTAATCAGAACTCGAACTAAAAACGTTCAAGCCTGCAAGACAATATTCCATTAAGATACTCACAAAATTTTTATTATAGGTCATATTTAACTAGCATGTTACAGATATTGAGAAGGGTATTTACTTTTTTTAAACTAAAAAAATATTTTAATATTACAATTTTACTCTTAACTTTTATTGAAATTTTCCTAAATGTATTATTTCACATTATGGACAAATTAAAGAGTATATATAGAGAAAAAATAAATGCTTCCTAAATAATAGAAAATGACTTATGAGTAGAATCATAAAATTTTTCTAGAAAGCAACCTATAATTAGGAATGGAGGAAGTGTGATATAATTAATTAATCACAACAAAAATAAAAAATAATCATACTTAAAAGATAATGGAGGTTCAATACTTGGAAGAAATACATGAAATGAGAGGTAAATATGCCATATATTTTGAAGAAATAAAATGGAAAAAAAATAGAAAGAACTCGCAATAAAGAATTATCATCAAACTCTATTATATATTTTTTAGTTACTATGCTACTTCACTTCACAAACTATGAGACTCAAGGAAATTTTATTTTGCTTGTAAATTTCTTTTAACGTGATTTTCCTATTTTTTATTAAGAAAGTTTTTTTTTATTGTGATTTCTACGTTAGTTTATTTAAAATTCTTATTATGTAATTATATGATATCAAATCTATCAAACTCTATATTATATTTTTGAACCCAAACTTTGAGTTCCTCACAAAATGAAGATCTCTCGAGAAAAGTTGAGAAAATAAAGAGCATTGAGACATATTACGTGTCTTGAATAATTTAATTTAAATCCTGAGTAATTTAATTAAAAAAGAGAGATATAATATGCACTGTTTAAATAGCAGTGAAATGGTACACTGCACTAAAACAATAAAATGGTATATTGTTTTCGCATATGTACAAAGATCCCCCGTACTAATCAATTTGCACATATGTGCTTTCTTAAATTGAAAAGTATAAGGATGAAAAGGGAGGCAAAACAATATCATGATGTCGAGCATGACATCCAAACCTCACCTAACAAGACCATGAAGACAATCAAAAGAGTCAAGAAAGAAAAAGATACATGAGTGAAGCTTTAGGTTTTGATATTAATGACTATGCACTGACGGTGTAAAGTTTTTTACACTATCGGTCTATCATTCATCATTCATTCATATTACTTTTAACTAAAACCACGTAGTTTTAGGTTTTGGCGTTATCTCACACCACGTAGCTGTTGGTGTGAGTTTCCGTTAACCATGTCAACAAATGGTTGATTTTTTTTAACAAATGGGACCAAAACCAAAATATTTGAAAAATTAACAACCAATCACGGCCAAAATAACTTTTAGAGACTAAAACCAAAACACGTTGAACTTTTAGGGACCAAAACGATAAATAAGCCTAAAAATAATTATCATGCTGAGAAATACTTGTTATTTCACCCCAGTTCTTCACTTTAAAAAAAAAATATAACAAACCACTTTAGGTAAGGTTTAAAACTATGGAGGTAGTTTCAAAATAAAAAAAAACAATTGCTGGAGGTTACCTTAACTTTTTTATAGTATGAAATTGGATAATTAACTTTAAAAATTACGAATTAAATTAAGAGCAATGATTGAGAGACATAGATAAAAAGATCTACTCATAAGTCTACGCATTAGGATCTTGACATTTGTCATTTAAGTTCTTTTATTTAATATTTTTAACTTGAAAATAACAAGTGTCATAATCTTATGTGTAGGTTTGTAGGCTGTAATGGACACTAAAAAGTGTTCACATTACCCAAGTGGATTGTGGCATAGTGGAAACTGACTGAGCGCTTAGGGACTTCAGGGTCAAAGGTTCGAGTCCCAATAAAGCAACAATTCCTGAGGATGATTCATACTGTTGAGTCAAAGACTCGTACAATTCGCGGATCTGAGGTGGATTAGTTGTGCCACAAAAAATGTGAAGCTCAAATATCACCTGGTTTCGAAAAAAAAGTGTTCACATTTACCTATATATATATATATATATATATATATATATATGGAAATTACACATATTAGTAAAAGAATCTTTAAAAAAGTTATAAAATACTATATATATTTATGATTATTGTAAAGAAGTTAACTCTTATATAAACTTATTAAAAAGAAGTTAACTCTCATATAAACTTATTTTTTATAAATTGGTAAGGTTAAATAAATTATCAAGTTTATTTTTTTTGGTGAGAATAAATTATCAAGTTTATGAACCTACATTTATATATTGATTTATTTTCTAAATGAAACATGTAAATATTATTATCACATGTACTTAGTTAAAATTAGTTATGTAAGGAATATATATATATATAGAGAGAGACACTTTTTCGATTTTAGTATAATATGAAATTTTCCCTTTTTTATCGGCTTTTGCCTTCAATTGTTCACATGATTTGGATATATTTTGCATTCGAAAGTAAATTAACAATTAGTACACCAAAAAAAAAAAATAACAATTACAAATCAAATAATAATAATTGTCAGATATTGAATATGATTATATCTGAACAATTTTTGGTTTATCTTTGTTTGCTAATGAAATAGAATTAGTTTTTATAATTATAGATTATTACTAATAATTGAAAAAATTAAATTAAATGGATCAAGTCTTTAGCACGCAATGAGAAATAATTTGATAACAAAATTGATTTTTGATGTGATTATACATAATTGACATATCAAAATATCAATTTTGAATGTTCATATAACACTATTATTAAAATTATCGTACAAATACAATTCGGGGAGCCTTTACCATATTATTTTGTTTAAAAAAAATAAGCATAAATATTAAAAAAAATCAAATCAGCATTTAATAAAAAATAAAAAATAAAATGGAATAGCATATAGTAGTACTACCAAGTATACTTAAAATTATTAAAAAAAAGAAAAGAAAAGAAAAGAAAAGAAAAGAAAAGAAAAGGGAAGGCAAGTGAGAGAGAGAGAGAAGAAGAAGTAGAAGGAAGGAAGGAAGGAGGTTGGGAGGACACAGCTGGAGACAGCCTGTCAACAACAAAGTTCCACTCATCTCATCTCTCTCTCCCTCACATTACCATTTCCATTTCCATTTCCATTTCCATTACCCCCTTCTCTCTTCTCTTCCCGTTCCTGATTCTCTCTCTCTCTCTCTTTCCAATTACAATTAGAACTATTATTATTATTATTATTATTATTATTATTATTAGGGTTTTGCTCTGCTGATCCATCCATCCATCCATCCATCCTTTCTGGATCAACACAATACCACTCTCTCCTCCTTCCCTCCCTCCCTCCACTGTAAGTTCTTTCTTCTTCTTCTTCTTATTATTATTATTGCGCTTTCTTTCTTTCTTTCTTTCTTTGTATGTTATTCTTTCTCATTTAGACTTAGACCACACCACACCGCATCATCTTTTATTTACCTTCCTTCATTCTTCCGCTTTACATACATATCTCTCTCTCTCCCATCTTCATCTTCATCTTCATCTTCATCTTCATCTTCTACAGTTTTATTTATTTATTTTATTTTTTTAATTTTACAATCTTATTTTACTGCTTTTTTCTTTATTTATTTTAATCTTATTCTCTCACATTTGCTGCTTCTGTCTTCACAGATTTAGATTTCAATTTTCACGTTCCCTGTTTTTACTACTCCTATTCCTGTTATTATTATTCACATTCATACATTCATTCATGTATACTATAAAATACTATACTAACTAGAATAGCATAATAAATAACCTAGGGTACAAGAGTAATTTCCATGTTTTGTTTTTAACTGCCTTCCTTCACTCAGTACTGCTATTACTACTACTACCACTAAACACACAATACACAATACCATCATCATCATCATCATCTGATTCTGATGTAATGGAATGGAGTTTACTATTATTATGTTACCCTCTCTTTCTCCATTAACGTTTACATTTAGCCACTTCATTCATTGCCATGCCATGCCATGCCATGCTTGTCGCGTCGCGTCGTCACATTTATGTTCATTACTACTACTATTAAATTGATTGCCACTTCATTTCGCTTAGCCTCACTTACCATTCATTGCTTATCGGACTTATAAAGACACGTTGTTTGCACGCGTTATTTCAATGGACCCTCATTAATGTTTCAAAATTATTGCTGTGTTTGTCGCCAACGATAAATCCAGTGACGAGCATGGATGGGCCGACAATCCCCCCCGCACGAAGGGGGGTGTATATATAAAAGTACATGTTTATCTCTAATAAATATATTTTAAAAACCTTTTTTTCTTTTTTTAAAGTTTAATTACACTAAATATATACAAGAGGGAGGCAAGCATTTGAATCTATTTTCTTAACGCCTTTTCCCTTTTGATCTATTTTTCTTAGCAAAGTAGATTGCTCTCATAGGCCTGTAATTTAATGCTTTTGATGGAACAATGGTTACAATGGTGATGTGCATTACATGTGCTCAACCAGCTCACCTCTTATGATTTTTGTCTATCTATTAGTTCGAATGACTGAATGCATTAATTTTCTTTTTCAGTTAGCAATTGTGTCCATCCTTTTCCACATATGGTCCTTGTCAATGTAATGCTTTGTCTCGCTTTGATGCTTTTGTTTGCCATTGCAAATTATTTTCTTTCCAAATTCCAATTTGATATCTCTGTCACTTGTGCATTGCCATGCTGCCATTCATTAACAGACTGCCATGCTTTATGACAATTGCGAGGTCTCTTCCAAGTTTGGTTTAAACCTCCGTGATAAGCTAAAACTGGAAACTGAGTGAAACTTTGTATTCAGTTTGCGATTCTATTTTATTATACTCCCATTCTTACATACTACTATTTTTTCACTTGTAGGTGTTTCAATTGGATAATCGATCATATTGGTGCTTCTTGCCACTGCGAGCTTATGGACAGGTCCTTCTTGATTGATCGGAATGTCGTGGAGTGATCTACGCCAAATGATTATGCATGTAAATTAAGTTCATATCTTACTTCCAATATTGGGAACTTAGTGAGTTATACTAACCTTCTGGAAAGAAGGCACAAGCACAAGAGGATCTCTTGTATCCATGCTGTCAGGTAGCATGCGTGGAATCTGTACTACGGGTAATGCCCCTGACAAGATTTGCTGCCGATGCATTCGGTGTGGTGACAATTTGTCTAGTAGCCATCTTGATTCTTCTTGGGCTGATGTGTATTGCTTACTCATTTTACTTCCGCTCTCGTATCCATCATCAAGGTTTTGTTCAGCTAAATTATTTTAGTGGTCCTTGGATCATCAGAATCACATTCATCTTATTTGCAATCTGGTGGGGTCTGGGTGAGATTATCCGGTTAACTTTGCTAAGACGTGTCCTTCACTTAAAATGGCAGGAAACTGTCTGCAAATGTTACATTGTATCAAATATGGGGTTTGCAGAACCGTGCCTCTTCCTCACACTCGTGTTTCTCCTTCGGGCGCCCTTACAGAGATTGGAGACTGGAATTATGAGCAGAAAATGGAATATGAAAACAGCTGGATATATTCTTTTTTACTGCCTCCCAATCTTTGTTCTTCAGCTCTTTGTTATTTTGATTGGACCTCAGTTAGACAAGAATAAGGGTTCTGGGAAAATGTTGCCTCATTATTTTACAAGAACAGCTGTTGCCTCTTCAATGGCCAGTGAGGATGATATTGCCCTCTGTACTTACCCTTTACTCAGTTCTATTCTCCTTGGCCTTTTTACAGTTATCCTGACTTCCTACCTTTTTTGGCTTGGTAGTCGGATTTTGAAATTAGTTATTAATAAGGGTTTGCAGAAGAGGGTTTATACATTGCTAATCTCAGTCTCAGGTTTCCTTCCATTGAGGGTTATTTTTCTTGGTTTATCTGTTGTCTCTGGACCTGAGCATTTAATGTTTGAAGCCTTTGTTTTCTTGGCTTTTCTTGCACTTGTATGTTGTGCTGTGGTGTGCATGTGCACACTTGTCTACCGTCCTGTTGCAGATTCTCTCGCACTGGGGAATCTACAAGACATAGAAGGTACGAGGTTTAATGAAAATCTTAATGATACTGTATCTCTTATTGCTAACCAGAGTCACCTGGATGATAATGTTGAGGAAACTGCTCGGTCTAGTCATGGTGGTAGGTATTCTGATGCATCAACAAAGCGTGGATCAATTTCGTTTCGGACATTGGAGAAGGATGTTACTTCAACAGGGACATTTGTAGAACTAAGCCTTTTCTCACCTAGACAAAGTGCAACCCCTCCGGGTTCACCTCCTCCTCTTCTTGGTTGGCCTATGCGATCCCCAACACAAGCAAGCTAGAAACTGATTTCGTTGCGTGGGTGTCAATTTTGTGCAAAAGGAAAACTGATTGTAAAGGGTTTAGCTTTCAATAAGGCTTTTCTTTTTCTTTTTCTTTTCTTTTTTTTTTTTAAATTCTTGTTATGTTCTGTTTGCTAATTCTAGTTATAATGTTTTTGCCCTGGAATTTATTGTGAGAAGTAGTACCGTTTTACTTTTCTGTACCATCTCGACATCTAATTTTGTACTTTAATTGTTTGAGCACTCTTATCTTCTTCTTATATATAAGATCATACATTCTCCTCAGTAGTCAGTAGGAGTTGGTTGGCTGGCTGGCAGGCATGCACTTTTCTTATTCAAGTATTGTTGGTGCGACTTAATCCCCGGTGGCAGGCCAACTTGTAGTAATTCATAAGGATGGGGGGTTTAATATAATTTACATTAATCCCCTCGTCCTGATGAATTATGATCATTTCTGTTGATATTTTTGGTTCCTTCAATATAATTATGCACACATTGGAATTGATTTAACTGTTTAATCAACACTTACTATTTTCAAGACCCAATATTTACATCAGAAACTCCTCAACAAATGTTGGAGAAATCGTGCATTAAACGGAACTTCGTAGCAAACATCAGAAGAATAAAGGATTCTCACATTGTCACGTGTTCAAGCTTTTTTTAATTTAAAAATCAGCTAATATCATCCTAACATCACCATTTGAAAACTGCTTAATTTAGTAATGATTAAATTGTCTTTGCAAGATTTTTCACTTTAGTGCTCGACTTTTCAATAATTTTTCTTTAGTCCCTCACTTTGGAAAAAGTTACTCACGTTAACCCCTGACAATTTTTTTTGTTCATAAACGTTAACGTCTTACACACGTAGCAGTTAAATAACATATACATACGTGACCGTTAACATCTTATACATGATGCTGAATTCAAAGGACAAAATTGGAGGAAGAAGAGAGTAAGGCAATAAGGCTGCTGAAGAGGCAGCTGCAAAAGCTAAAGCAACTGCAAATATGGCAGCTGCTGAAGCTCTGACAACTACAAAAAATACAGTAGCTGAATTTGTGGCAACAACACAACAACATAGGTTATTTAACGAGCACGTATGTAAGGCGTTAACATCTTACACATGAAGCTGAATTCAAAGGACAAAATTGGAGGAAGAAGAGAGTAAGGCAATAAGGCTGCTGAAGAGGCAGCTGCAAAAGCTAAAGCAACTGCAAATATGACAGCTGCTGAAGCTCTGACAACTACAAAAAATACAGTAGCTGAATTTGTGGCAACAACACAACAACATAGGTTATTTAATGAGCACGTATGTAAGGCGTTAACATTTATGAATGAAGAAAGTTGCAAAAGCTAAGGTAACTGCAAATATGCCAGCTGCTGAAGCTCTAACAACTACAAAAAATACAGTAGCTGAATCTGTGGCAGCAACACAACAACCAGACGTCGTATAGGTTATTTAATGAGCACGTATGTAAGACGTTAACATTTATGAACGAAGAAAGTTAATACAGTAACTGAATTTAGGGATGACAATGGGTTCGGGTAATGAGGTACCTGCTGCATAATGGGTAGGCGGATCTTCGGTTACCCATACGGGTTTTGCGGGTCCCATTAGCAATTTTTTTAAAGAAAAAACTATATTTTTTAAATTAATTTCTATGTTTTTTTATAAACCGAGGGATCCTTAATACATCATTACACACTCTACTTAATATTAATCCTTACCACCATTAAACACTCGCAGACATCAAAGAAATTCCCTTGTTAAACACACCAACATACTAAAATTACATATATATATATATATATATATAATGCGTATATGTAAATATGTACGAGTCCGAGTACCCACGGGTCTAAATATCTCAGACCCGGACCCAGACCCGTTCAAAGCGGTTATCCAGACGGGTCCATTCTTTGGACCCACAGGTCTCTTTTTTGGACCCAGACTCGGACCCGTTGCGCGTATTATCCGCGGGTACCCGCGGGTCCGGGTCTAATTGTCATCCATAGCTGAATTTGTGGGAGCAACGCAACAACCAGACGTCGTATAGGTTATTTAACAGGCACCTATGTAAGACGTTAATATCTATGAACGAAGAAAGTTGACAGGAATTAACGTGAGTGACTTTTTTCGAAACGAGGGACTAAGGAGGAATTATTGAAAAATCAGGGACTAAAGTGAAAGCTCCTTATAATGTGGGGGACTAAAGTGACAGTTTAATAGAAAATAAATGGCATGAAGTGAAATATTTGTTTAATTTAAGGTTTTATTTTAGGAATTTGTTTAACTCAAATAATTTTTTTATTAAAAAACAAATGTCGAATGGCATGGTGGAGAAATTTGCTGTGTTGATTAAATTGTTGAATCAGTCCCAACGTGTGTGAGATTACAGGGAAGAAATTATTCTTTGGTCAAGATTTTTTTTTTTTTTAAACAACAGTTTAACGAACTCGTTGAAAACCAAAAAAAAAAAAAAACAATGGAAATTTAATGAAAAAATAAAACAGCTAAAGCAATTTCAACGTGTGCATGATCACAAGGGTTGATTATTGAAAAATCGGGGACTAAAATGAAAAACCTTGCAAAGTGAGGAACTAAAGTGACAGTCATTTATTTTCCTTTTCAAATTTAAAAACCAAACTTCTTTTCAATAACAAAGTTAAAGAAGAATGATTTGAAAAATACCGGAGCAAGTTGCATGGAATATGGGATGCTTGCTAGTAGTAATAAATAAATAAAAGCAGAAGACAAGACCATACATACAAATTGAATCAATTGTATGGTATATATCATCGCAACCATGGAATGATTTGTGAGATACACAAATACCACCACCATATTTGTGGCAACAATTCAGCTGCTTATTTTGTAATAACATTTGAACAAGTACATGTGAGCTTTATTAAATACTACTGCTAAAGGGCAGAGAGAGTAGTGAGAGTCTCACTAAAGGCATCAGTAGCATTTCCCGCAACAGAAAAAATACACTCAAGGGTTTATAGAATAGAAGATGAATAAAAAGGAGACAAAATCTGGCATCTCATGGATGCAAGTCATCTTTATCAGCAAAATACACAACTGCTGTATGGATGATGATAATAATAATATATGGGGAAATTGTAGCCATAAAACAAAAGGAAGGTTTAATCCTCAACCTCAGCTTTAATTTCTCTCAACAATTCATTCTTGTAATCCTCAAATGTTCCAGGGAAAGTTCTGCAACTACCATCCTCAACGACCCAGATTTGACTCCTCTCTTCATCCTCACATACACGTGATATCAATCTAGAATCATGACTCACAAGAACAACTCCACCAGTGAATTCATCCAATGCATCAGCCAATGCATCAATACTTTGCATATCTAGATGATTTGTGGGTTCATCTAACAGTAAAATGTGGGGTTTTGACATGGATATTGATGTGAACACAACTCGAGCTTTCTGCCCTCCCGATAGTTTGACAATAGGGGTGAGATGGTTATGACTAGGTAGCCCAAACTTTCCGAGCTTTGCACGGACAGCCTCCTGCTTGCTAAGTCCCTCCTGGTCTGGATGGAGACGAAGAAGATACTGAACAGGAGTTTCATCCATCGTTAGAAGGTCAACAAAGTGCTGGGAATATCTTCCTATTCTCAACTTCTGACTCCTTCGAACTTCACCCTCAGATGGAACCAAATCACCAGCCAGAAGATTCAGCAGCGTAGACTTTCCAGCTCCATTAGGCCCAACAATGGCCACACGAGTACCCATATCAATGCCAACATCAACATTTGAGAGTCTAAAATCCTCACGATTTGGGTAGCTGAAGCTCACTTCAATAAGCTGCAGTAGTGGAGGTGTGAGCTCAGTTGGTTCGGGAAAATGGAAGGCCACGCTGTAGTCCCTCCACTTCCGTGGGGCCTCTTGTGGAGCATCATCCTCATCAACCTTGCCCTTGCCCTTGCCCTTGCTTTTAGATGCTTCCTTGGCTGCTGCAAACTTAGCTCGATCCTTCACCTTATCTTGCTGAGCCCGGCTTCCACTCCTTTTAGCTGCTTTCAATTGCTTGTCATAAACCTCAAACTTCTTATTCATCTCTTTACGACGCTGATCATATCCACTCTCAAAAGCATCAAAATTTCCACGATAAACATGGAGTTTCAAATCATGCAAATGAATAATCTCAGAGCAAACTGTATTCAGGAAATCTCTATCGTGTGAGACAACCACCAAACTCTTCTTCCAATGGCTCAAGTACTCTTCTAACCAGAGAACTGCTCTCAGGTCAAGATGATTCGTGGGCTCATCAAGCAACAATAGAGTCGGCTGCACAAAAAGTGCTCGAGCTAAAGAAATTCTCATCCTCCAACCACCACTGAAGGATTTCGTAGGACGGCCCTGCATATCCTTTGTAAAACCCAGACCAGCTAAAATCTTTGAAGCCTGAGCTTCAGCAGCATCAGACCCCATCAGCTGTAATTTGTCATACAGCTCTGCTAGCTTCTCTCCTGCATCATCTTCATTATCATCTTTGTCTACACTTCCTTCAACAGTAGTTTCATTCTGCAGAGAAGCAACTTCTTGTCGAATTCTAACAAGTTCTTCATTAGCTGAAACAACAGCTTCAAGCGCTGTTTTATCATCACCAACTACCTCCTGTTCAACCAGAAGGACATCAATATTCTTAGGTACTGGTATCTTCCTCCAAGCAAGAAGCTTCAACAGTGTGGACTTTCCCTTTCCATTTGGCCCAACCAAACCATATCTCTTCCCATGAGATATTCTCACGGATGCATTCTTCATAAGTTCTTTACCCCGAGCAGACACAGAGAAATTGTCTATCGTTATATCTTTGACATTAGCATCAGCATCATCTTCTCCATCAAGTACTGAAGTTCGGCTACCGATGACAACAGTGAAAGCATCATGATCATCTTTAAGAGCTTCCTTCTTTGCCTGCTCAACAGCATAGGCAGCTAACATGTCCTTCTTTTCACGCTTCTTCAACTCTTTATCTGCAATAGTTACTTCAAGTGGCTTCACATCCGGCCTTTGCTGCTGAGTTGAAAGATTAGATATATTATTTTGCTGTTGCTCCTCTTCCAAGATATCTACGTCTTCTTCATCGTCAGAGGGGGGGAGATCAATGCCATCAGTGTATGCGGAAGCTTTTGGAGCAGATTTCAGCTTCGGCTTACTGGAGGAAGAAGCCACTTTTTTGGGTTTATCATGCTTTTCATCCATACCGGCCAGCATGGCAGAGACAGAAATTTTTTCCTTCTTAGCAGTATCTTTTCCGCTTGCCTTGGCCTTTGCAGACGGGACTGCATCCTCCGTCTTTTTCCTTCCCATTGCAGAAAACTGAAAGAAGTAGAAAGTAGAAACCATATTAGTTGATGTCGACTAAGCCCACAGCAATGATTACTATGTCCTTTTCTGATAAAAATCAATTACAGCAACTACCTACCCCAGCATCAATACATAACCTTAACCTAACCATACACTCTTGGATCCAAGACAAGTAACTCGGCTAGCCAATCATAAATATGAATATAAAAGTTGAAGCAATATAGAAATTAATCAACGGCCTCAACATAAAGGAACCAGATGTTGAGTAACCAAGTAGTGATGAACTACTCATTCTTTCAAAACAATAAGGTGTGCGAGCATGAATGAACAAAATCTATTCTGTTTATTAAAATTAGAACATCTAAAATTAAACATTAAAGATAAAGAAATAAGAGTAAACAAGCATGTATGTCCTACACAAAATCAATTAAAATTAGAAATCACTTTTGCCAAACTCACTTTTGTAGAATCACACAATTTTAAGCCAAAACAGAAAACAAAGTCCAAAATATCATGTTTAGATTTCAATCTTCAACAAGCAAAACCCTGAACAGTTTTATATTTCAACACTTGTATATTTGCAGGAATAGTGCCCAAAATATCACATCTGACACCTGCAGACCTGCTCATATGTTTATATTAATAAACCACTTTGGGCAAAATCAATCTAGAATCATTTCTTTCTAACCCTAAACACACAACAATTTCTTAAATATCGTGTTTTTCGGAGACCATAAAACCCAGCTGAAGATTTCAATTTCAATTTCAATATTTAAAATAGAAAACCTAAGCAAAATAACGAGAGAAATATGAAATTAATATGAATTGTTGAAACTGAGAATTTGAATTGAAATAAAAAAACAGTGACGCAGAGTTTCAGTAACAGGCATAAATATGAAATAACGATAACGCAATCACACAAGAATAGAATAGAATAGATACAGCCATCAGGCAGAGCTTAAACTGTAAAATCAGTCAGCTACAAACGAATTAATAGATAGATAGATAGATAGATAAAAGGCCTTCAAAAATTCAAAAAAAGAAAACAAGGCTCTTTTTTTTGGCATGAATGAAAGCAACGAACCCGATCTGAAATCTGGATTGGTACACACAGGGTAGGGTAGAGAGAGAAAGAGAAAAAAAGCGATGTCTCTTATTTATTTATTTAGGGTTCTTTCTTTTTCTCTTTCTTCTTCTAATATCTAATATCTAATATCTAATATCTAATCAAATCAATGTCTCTTTCTCACCTTTTCTTTCTGTTTCTGTTTCTGTGTGTCACATAAACAAACACTCCATAGCATTGGGCCGAAGGCCTATTTTAAGCAAAATTGCTTTTCGGTCCGACTTTTTGGCCCCATTTTTAATTTTTATGGACCAAAACGTTTTTTTATTTGTTATTATTTTCGGTTCTACAAAGTCATAAAAGCAATTCCGATACTACAGAGACGAAAGTTATATAAACCTTCTTCCGGTTCTACTGAGTCAAAAAAAAATTTCTGACTTTGCTAAACCGAAAAAATATAATGCTTTTGTCGTATAATGCTTTCCCGGTTCTACTGAGTCATAATATTTCCAACTTTACTGAACCGGAAATTGAAAATGAGGGATAAGCATTATATTTTTCTTCACCCTCTTCCTCAAAAGACTCAAAGGATGTTATTGTTGTTAAACAATAAGTGCATGAATCACAATCAATGGTTTCATGCTTTGTTCCTGAAGGTGTTTTCTGAAGGAACATGGAGTTATTTATGACAACATTATCAGTTGTTGGTTGAGGAGAAGGGGTAATAGAAGTAGAAGTAGAAGAAGGAGGGAAAGTGATGAGGAAAGATGGTGAATGACAACATTCTCAGTTGTTGGTTGAGGAGAAGGGGTAATAGAAGTAAAAGTAGAAGAAGGAGGGAAAGTGATGAGGAAAGATGGTGAAAGAGAGGAATGGCGAGTAACAAAGAGATTAGTGGCAGTAGCAACCCCATTAAGAGAGTGAAAATACTTGCAATAAGCCTCAGTAAGTACATATCTTTTCTCCACAGCTAGCTTAAACTGGCTCTTTCTTTCTCTACAAATAGCTACCACTTGAAATGTGTGGTTAGATATGAATATGAATGAGGTAATAAGATAAAGTTGGTATTAGTTAGTGAGTGCCTTGAAAAGTTTGTAGCATTTGCATTTGAAGAAATACGACTCACTAGAACCGGAAACATTATGACTCATTAGAATCGGAAACATTATATTTTTCCGTTCAATAAAGTTGGAAGCAATTTTTCGACTCAATAGAACCGAAAAAAGGTTTATATAACTTTCGTCTCTGTAATACCGGAATGACTCTTCTGACTTTGTAGAACCGAAAATAATAACACACAAAAGAGCATTTTGGTCCATAAAAATTGAAAATGGGGGCCAAAAAATCGGAAGTGGGGGCCGAAAAACAATTTCCCTATTTTAATTCACCAAATAACAGTGCGTTAGTTTTCTTTATACCCCTTCCCTTTTAGTTTCAATAGCTGAACCTAAAGTAGTGAAGGCTAGCACGAATGAACAGGATTTATGTCCCTTAAGTTTGTGATCATGGATACAATTCTTGATTCATACGAATAAAGAGTGCTTCGTTGGGAGCGTCACGCCCGAAAGAGCCCAGCCGATGTGCGAACGGATTAATCACCGAGTTATGTGGGTGGATACTGTGGGTTCACCCAAAAAAAGGTTGTTGAACCCCAGATATTAATTTTTCCCCAAAATATCATTTTGTAATTATTTTTTTTCCATGTATGTATTGTTTTTTTCAATATACACTGCATAGGCTGAACCCTAATTTATCAATATTTTTCTTTAGCATACTGACCTTAATACACCACTAATTTTTGCATATCCGTTATCCTGATAACGTACAACAATTAAAACATTAATTTTTGCATATATTCTAGGAGGATAATGTAAATGTTATAATTTAACACAGATTTTTTCTCAGTATATTGACTTGTTGAAGCATCTAAAAAAAGATTGGAACTTCAAAACTCAGCTTATATTAAAATTTTAAAATGCTTTTGCTACTTTCCTAACATTCAAAGAGTAAAAAATTAAAGAAAAAAATTACTCACAAAAGAGATTTAAAAAAAAAAATAATACTTTTGGATCAAAAACTAGCAAGGTTAAAAAAAAAAAAAAAAAAAAAAACTTGAACCCATACCAAAACCACCGTTCATCAACTAAAAGAAAAGATCTTTCATCAAAATATATATATTTGAACGTCAAATATATATTTATTTAAACTGCAATGATGATGTTAAATAAAATTATAAAAAAGCAAAAACTAGATTTAAAAAAAAATAAATAAATTCTCTAAATATATAAAATACAAAAAAAGGAGGGGTAAACTTGGCATGCAAGAATTAAGGATAGCCAAGAATTAAATAGGGCCTCCCTTAGCTTAATAATACTTGTCATCATTTTCTTTCGTTTTCATTATTATCTCAATCATTCTCAACAACCAAATCAAAGAGCATTTACTTGCTTGCTGCTGGTAATTAACAAAGGTGTTTCTCCTTAGGGCTAGGGCTAGGGCTAGGGCGCGGTTTTCTTTCTCTTTGGGAAACCGCTCCCTCCTCCGATCCATCTTTTCCTACCTTACCATCACCATGCATCATTTTATTTCCTTATATTCATCATTTCTTTCTTTGTGATGCTATATATAATATATTGCTCTGTGTCCCTCATCATTTATTTTATTATCAACCTTATTTTTTATTTCTCTTTTAATTCATTTCTCTACTGGGTATTATTTTTTAATTTCAAGCCGCTGCAATCAATTAATTAATTAATGTTCTTGTATTGTATGTATTATATATGAATACAATGTGCCAATCTGTGTCCCCTAATAAGAATAGCAAAAATCCTAGTGAATGGGTGAAGGGCGAAATGGTTGGATATGGATCTTTTGGCACGATCCATTTGGCCATGAACAAATCCACTGCTGCACTTTTTGTTGTGAAATCAGCACATACAGATGCTGGACGTGTGGCTTTGGACAATGAGGTCAAAATCCTCAAGAGTTTAAGTTCATCTCCATATATTGTGCAATGTTTGGGGACAGAGGAAGAAGAAAACAATCTCAATGTTTTTATGGAGTACATGGCTGGGGGTAGTTTGGCTGACGTGGCACACAAGTTTGGCTGCGGCTGCAGGGGATCATCATCATCATCATCATCATCATCATCATCATCATCATCACTGGATGAAGGGTTAATTAGGGTGTATACAAGAGAAATCCTTCTTGGGTTAAAGCACCTTCACCAACATGGAATTGTGCATTGTGACCTTAAGTGCAAGAATGTGCTTTTAGGATCCTCCGGGAACATCAAATTGGCTGATTTTGGATGTGCTAAGAGGGTAATATTAATGGACTCCTCATCATCATCATCATCAAAAGGTTTCAAAAATAATAATAATTCTTCTTTGCTGCTATCTGCTACTACTGTTGTTGTTGTTGGTGGAACTCCTCTATGGATGGCTCCTGAAGTTTTGAGGAATGAGATGCTTGATTTTGCTGCTGATATTTGGTCTTTGGGATGCACAGTTATTGAAATGGCTACTGGAGCTCCTCCATGGGCCGGTGATCATGAGGTGGCTTCCAATAATAATCCCATGGCTGCTATGCTCAGGATTGCTCATGGTGGTGCTGTACCTCACTTTCCAACTCACTTCTCAAAGGAGGGTTTGGATTTCTTGACCAAGTGTTTGGAAAGAGAACCTAATAACAGGTCTACTGCTGAGGAGTTACTCAACCATCCATTTGTTGTTTCATCGTCAACAATTATTACAAGACCTTTTTCATCTTCTCATAAAGTAGGATATGCTTCTTCTTCACCTGCAAGTGTCTTAGAAGAGGTTCAAAGCTTTGAAGATACTTATTTTGATTTAGATGATGAATTAGAAAGTCCCCGGGGGAATCATTTCCCAACCAGAAACTCATTTGCACACAATGATGAACCAAAAGGAACAGCAATAATACTACTACGGCAGCAACGGGAAGATAGACCACTTGCATCATCATCATCAGGGAATAATTGGATTACTGTAAGATCAGGGTGATGAGGTGAAATAAATTAAAAGTATGTAGATAGATATAGAGGATTATTCAATTGTACAGCTTTTGAGTAGGAGAAAAATAGGTTGTCAAACTTTTTGTGGGTCTTTCCTTTGTAATTCCATGTAATTTGTGACTAAAGGAATAGTTTTTAGTCACAAGAAATGTAATTAAAGAAAGGAGTAAGAGTTTTTTAATTAAATTTTATTTATCAATACATACATGAAAGCTTAGGTTTCTAACAAATGTCATTTATATCTGGAAAAATAACAAATTCAGCACTTTCTTTTTACAAGAGAATAAAAGTTGGAATAAAATCAGCGACTAGGAGCAGCTAATTGCACAAGACAGACCTACCATCGTGCAAAATCACAAAGATAAATATCCTTCTTCCCACAAAACCAACTCCGTATGATCTAATCTAACTTGAATTAAGTCCACGATTTGTACACTAAAAGGCTTATTGGAGAAAATAATATTCTTTCTCATCATGATCCATATAGACCAGATTGTTTGTAATAAGCCAAAACATTCTCTCCAATCCATGAATAGCAACCTCGCTCTCCAAACATTTCTTGTGATTGTGCAGTTTGTGAACTGAGAACAAAAAGGACAGCTCAAGTTACTCTCTTGTGATATTTACATTTCTTCTAAGCAGGGCATCTTTATTGGTTGGCAGTCTATATCTTTTAAAGTAAGCATGTAGTCAACATGTCTTCGAAAAATTCAGCATAACTTCGATACCAAAGTTAGTCAGATTCCTGGAAGGGTTCTTCCAAAGTAAGTTAGATTCCTGTAAAGCTAACAAATGTGCAAAACTGCAAATGCTTTGGCTAAACCTGAATTGACAATTTTAGATAATCCTCCCTCGCTCAAGGGTTGGACCGGTTACTCTTAGCTGATGTATTGGGAGTTTCTAAACTGCTTACTATTTTAATGTAACTTTCTTTCTTTAAGCTTTGGCCCCATTGTTTAAAATAAATAAATAAATAAATAAAGACAATGTGATGGGTAAAGGGGGCAAAAAGAATTTAAGCAGAATTTAGAATCTAATCAGTCTCTGCCTCATTTTAATGGGATCTTTGTATTGAGAGGGTTCTTACATTAGAATCTTGGAATCCCGATACAAGAATGTCTCCTCTAAATTTTTAACTACATTAAATAGATTGCACATAAGACAAGCACCCACATGAACAAAATTTATATCTATCCTAGAATCACACATTCCTATTGATGGAAGAAATATCTCTGACACCTTGTAATGAAATTGGTTGCTCTCTTATTCGAGACAGAAGAATGGAAACTTGTTCAGTCGCAATATCCAACCGTTCCTTAGACTTTGCAGATTCTGTAATCAGAGATGAAACCATATTTTGTAATAGCTGAACTCTTTCAGCATGATCATTAGGTGCACTCTGAAGAGGCTTAGAAGACGGCATACTGATTCGACGCCAACGAATGGGAAGATACCTATCCGGGATCTGAAAGCAATTTCCTGTTGAAAGGACTCTTAGAGAATGCCTACATAGAATTCCAGAGAACTCAAACTGGTAGCAGCTGCAACTAATGATTCCTTCCTGAGGGGCCCAATAAACTTTCCGACCTCCCTCAGCTTTTGTGTGATGCCTCACAAGAAAACCATCTTCAATTGGAAAAGAAGCATAATGTGCAGCCAACACAAGTTGTTCTTGAAGCTTTGAAAAGGCAAAAGGAGTGAGAACTGTGGCAGCATGTGATTCCATGGGGGCTCCAGTTTTGAGGCAAACATTTTGGAGATTCTGCTGCATGGTTTGTTGTTCTCCAGTTTGATCTTTAAAATCCACAGCAACAGCTACCTGAGTGAGCAAACCCAGGTTAACAGAAAGATAAAGCTTCCTATCTCTAAAATAATAGGATAAAACTCTGCACTCTCTGTATACTCATTGAAACCAATTTAACAATATCCCAAATCAGGAGACAGAAAGATATAATACCTGTTCAACAAAGTGCGCGAGTCGAGTCTGTGCACTTAGAAACCGTTGAATGAAAGCATTAATTGACTTTGACTGACCAGTTGTAGACATTCCCGCAAGAAAATGGCTTCTCAAAAATGGCAACGCCCAAAGTGAGCGTGAGGTATATAAATTAACCATGTGCCGGTTGGAATGCAGCCCAAAAGAGCAAACCATCTCCCTCCAGCCTAGTTCAAAATCCTCAACCGACTCAAGATTATAAAGCCTATAAAATTCAGCCTTCCACTCATTGTAACGTTCCCCTAAAACAGCATTAAACCAAGATGGAAACTTTGCCACTATCATCCATATGCAGAGAGTGTGTTTTGTTGTTGGCATTTCCATGGACAGTGCTTCTTTGAGACATATATTTTGGTCAGTTAATATAGTCTGTGGAGCTTTCCCATTCATAAACCCTAAGAAAGCCTTCCAAGAAGGTAATTAAAAAATGCAAAACAAATCAAAACACCTATGTAAATTAAAGAGCTGTATAACTTTTTGAAAATCAATACACTCCATGAGGGGGGAGAAAGAAAAACAAGAAAAAAGAAATTCTCATCCACAAGTAAACTACCTTGTCCATTTTAGAAGAATGGAAAAGAAGAGAAAAGGAAGCTAGCATAGGGTGTGCTTACATATTTACCAAAAGAGATAAATTACTCTTTGCATGGCAGTGATTTAAATTGACTTCCTATCATTTTATTTTCATCCAGGCACATTACTGACATTAGTATTTCAATTAACAATCTAAGAGGCAATAATAAAAATTTTAAAAAAAAAAGGCAAATGATAACTTATTCATTAAAGAAATTACCTTCAGTGCCCAGGAGAATGACCTCACGGTTTCGTCTCGTAGAAGCACACAGCCAAAAAAGCAAGGCATTCCATAATTATTCATTCCAACCCAAATCCCCAGTGGCATGTCAAATGCAGTGAGGCGGTGAGTTGTATCAAACACCACAGCATCGCCAAAGATATCATACAAGTGGATAGAAGAGGCATATGACCATGCAATATTCTCCAAACGGTTGTTTGTATCAAGCGTATACTCGAACTTAAAATTAGGATCTTTGTCCTTAATATTTCTGCACATTCTTAACAAATCTAAGCTTTCTTCTTGGGGGTCTAATTTCCTAAATGACTGTAGTAAATTCCTTACATCCTTTTCAGTAAATGGCAAATACCCAGGTTCGACACACTTCTCAAGCTCCATGAGCCTCATCATCTGATGAACAGAGATCCCTGTTTTGGCAAACATAAGGATTCGGTTTTTGTCCCCATCGGAGATGGTTCTGTAGGCGGGAAGGAATCGAACTTGGTTTGGTTCTAAAAGTTCGTGGTTGTGGTGGTTGGCAAAACCGGTGACACGCCATTCGGAAGCTCCAAATTCGGTGGTGGTCTTGGTGATGCGCATATAAGCCTGACATCCGCATCTTGAGGATTTTCTATTACGTTGAGGTTTAGTAGTATCGGTACAAGTTTTGAGAGGAGTGTTGCCAGCACGATGGCAAACAAAGTAGCGTCGAGTGAGGCCTTTACCGATGCCATCTTTACCCTCGGTACGGTGGCGTCGGATGGAGAAGCCACAAGACTTGGCGAAAAGAGAATAGAAGTGATAAGCAGCATCATGAGTGGGGAACCTTTGACCGGTGTAAGGGATAGCATTAGCATTAGCATTGTTGGAAGTAGTGGAAGTGGTATCCAAGGAGAGGGTGGTAGTTTGATGATGATGATGATGACGAGGAGAATCGTCGGTGCTGCTGGTATCGTTATCATTATTATCATCGAGGGAGAGGTCAGAGGGGTCATCATCATAAACTGCCAACATGGATGAAGCAGCAGCCTCTTGAGACATAATTAATTATAGGAATTGCTGCTGCAATGAGCAACTGGAGAATGAATGAATGAATGAAGATATACATACATAATACATAATACATAATACATAATACATATCCAACCCAGAGTGAATAAATAAATAAATAAAAGAGTAACATATATACATACATACATAGCATCACTATCACTATCATCACTATCAGCTCAAAAGCAACAAAATTGATTGATCCAACACTATATATATGACTAATTGATAATATGAAGAGATAAACAAATGAGAGAGAGAGAGAGAGGAAAAAGGGTACCTACTGAAATCCAGAAGAAGAGGAGGAATTGGGTAGCGAGCGTGAAGAATGAATGAAAGAAAAAGCAAATGGGAATGAAAACCCTAATAACTAAACAAAGTAGAAGAAAGTAACAAACACGCTTCAACGGCAACAACAACAAGACCACGATTCCACCTCCGTCTCTGTCTCTGTCTCTGCCTCTGATCTGAGGGAGCCTCTTCCAACCTTTCGCCTCTTCAAACGCCCCCGTTTTGCCTTTTTCTTTTCTACTTTATTTACTACACTATTTATTTATTTATTTATTATTTATCCCATCCATCAATACTTGTATTATATTTATATTTATGAGATCAAATTTTTACATCACCCAATTTCTCGACCAATGAAACTCTCCTTATCAAAGTCGACAAAATGAAGTTTTATATAGTAAGTTTTCAACAAATTACTAAAGAGAATATTATGTACTGTAGTATATTTGATAAAATTAAATAAATAATAAATAAGATATCAACTTAAAAAAATACACAAATATATATTATTCCTTTATTTGATTTTGGTACAATAACATTGGGCTTAGACCCATCGAAACCTACTTAATCAATAATGCGTTGGTTTAAATACGGTGTCAAGACCAATATGACTATACAAACCGGCAATCCTTGGAGCTGTATGATGAGTACTTTTTTCAAGTTTGCAGGTTTGTTTAAGAACAAAACTTTGAGCATGTATGCTTTTGAATTATGACTCAATGTTACTTGGCTTATATGGAATAAGAGAAATGGCATTCTTTTAGAAATGGCTCAATGTTTCAACAAAAAAAAATGGCTCAATGATACCAGGTTTAGTTTTATTGGTTGGTGTTTGAATCCATTGAAATGTTTATAAGAGATTATTCAACCTATGTAGTTGTAGGTGGTGTACTTGTTAGGATTTGTTATACTCTTTTATTCCTTACTTAGGATTTTTTTCTAATGGGTTTTTCCTATAAGGTTTTTAAGGAGGCAGATATCCTAGTTTTGTTTGGATAGGCACTGTTTGGTGACTTTGGTAGTATGTTGTTTTTTGTGAAGTAGACTTCATTTGTAATGCTCGCCATTAGTTTTGGTATCTTTTGAGCACATGATTGTGTACTCATTTTTAAACTCTTCATATAACTGGGGTTCGTGAGTATGAGGATGCTTATGTAGACTCATTTTGTTTGAATAATATTTATTTGTTTATAAAAAAAATAAAGTATAAGATGATAGACAAGGACGAAACCTAAAGTTTTCAAATGTGAAGGCATATATATAAATTGATAGTATTAAAAATATAAGGGGATATAAATTATGATTTCAAAATTTTAAAACGAAGGAACATTCATACAAATTTTCATAATTGTTGTGTATGAATTTTCATATTTTGAAAACTCTGAATAATTTTCTCATTTTTAATGATATCAATAGCATTGCTCTTTACGTAAGTAACCAAACAATCATTCAACCATTCATCTCCCATAAGATTTCGCGTTCGACTCTCGATGATATTCACAGTCGTGGAAGCATTTTTAATTATTGTGGTTATCATAGGTAGTATTAAAGCTAATTGTAACTATATATAAACCAATTGATAAACAACATATTTCTTGGTCTCTACAAGCTTTATAGAAAGGTCAAACATTCTCCTTTTCGGAAAACGCAATGTAAAAGCACACATCTACAAAATAGTTTTTATGTTGACTATTTCAATTAGAGAAAAACTTTGAAGGATAAAATTGCAATATTTTTCTTTTGAAATATTTTCATTGCTAAAAACCTAAACGCTAAAATCAATATTAAAAATTGCCACAAGTCTACAATGAACCACCAAATTGGTATTATATTATGAAGCAATAAGTAATAAAAAATGAACTCAATCCTTCATATTTAGAATAACCCCAAATCCCAAAATTTTATAAAAAGAAAAATATCATACCTAATTCATCACTAATGATAATTGATTAAGATTAATGAAAAGTTAAAAATTTATACCTAAAATAAAAATTTAGGGTTGAAAATTTGAAATTGTGCAACACAAATGAAATTGGGAATTGGGTAAAAAAAACTCCTTTTGATTGATGATAAAGTCTACATTTTTTTTACCATTTGATGTATTATGATGTCTACTTTTGATGCAAAACAACAAATGAACTTGCCTATAGTTGCTTTCATGGTTTCACACAAGGTTCACTAGCAAAGAGCCAAGAAAGCATATATAACACATGTTGAGGTTTGAATTTGGGTTAATGCCTATAAGTTTTTATTTTTTTTTTATTTTAACCTGACCTAATTTTTAGGCACCAATATGTATTATGTATACTAAAAAAATTGCCAAAACTTAATAAGGACAATTGTTTGTCCAATTGTCCTTATTATCATGTATATTGGTCCATCCACACTACATATTAATTATCAAAGATAAAATAACATTTTTATAATTCAGTTGAATGTGTAAAAGAAAAAAAATCTTTCTTAACATGCAATAACAATCTATTGTTGACTTTTAAAAAAAAAATAAAAAAATCCAATTTCATAATGTTAAAGATTAAAAAAAAAAGGGTTTAAATTTGTCACAAAACTAATAAGAATGAAGAGCAAGAATAATGTAGTTAAAGCATAATAGATAGTAATAATGAGAAGAAGACAAGTATTACTCGCTGGTGTATATCTCATGCTTTCACGTGATCCCTATTTATAGGTAAGAAAGTATTACTTTCGCTGTACACGTAAGACAGCCCACTTGGTGGCTGCAGGGATACTTAGGATTTTCCCCTCCCCAGGTCATGGGTTCTAGTTCCAGACCTCCCATGTAAACCAAAAAAAAAAATATTACTTTCGCTCTTTTTATAACTATCACTTTAGTAAAATTTATTATTTTTAAATAATTGTCATTTTATAAAATTGAGGTAATATTGATTTTTATTTTATAATTTCATTCCCATTTAATTAATATAAGAGATAAGAGTAGTAAAAATGATCAATTACTATAAATAAATAAAGGATAAAAATAATAAAATAAATATTGATTTATTAAAAAAATGCATTAAATATAGTTATTAATCTAATGTACTACTATAATCTTAAACAACAATTAAAATATTAAAAATACATAGTTACAAGAAATATCTCTACTATAATAAAGAAAACCCTGTTTTTATAACTACCAAATAACTATCAAAAGTTTGTCTAATTTTGTCTATTCTCAAAATATTCCATTAGTTAAACAAAATTACAATAATAACAAAAAAAAAACATGCATCTTTTTAAATAACCAAAAAAAATCACCATGCCTCTTTTTAAATCAATTTTGTTTCCACAATAACTGTCTATCAAACATGTATCCTTCTCTTCTGCAATAATGTAACTGCTATTATCAACAAAAAACAAACGTTACCGGCTCGTGCATCGCACAGACATAGGTACTAGTTTAAACATAACAAGAAGTTTCATTAGATCCCTGATAATTATGGATCTCAAAAGGTTTGGAATCAGAGACATACAATCAACAAAGTTAAATTTACAACACAATTAGCCTTTTTTGGTATAATCTTAGTTAAATGTGTAAAAAAAAAAAAAAGAAATTAAGAAAAATATTAGCGCCAAAATAGAAGTGATGAAAAAGAAAGTACATGAAAAAGAAAAATAGAAGTGGTAAAAGGACAGCGACCTGTTATGCACTTATACTCGTACTAGATTGATGGTGATGTTTATGGACGTAATTTGAATGAACCGTATGCATCATGTTATGGACTTTCTTTTTAATTATAGGTCCTCATATCAGGTGCGGCATGAGTAAATGTATTAATTGAATGTATTAATTGAATAATAGTAAATGTATTAATATTAGATGTATTAATTGGGATTAGTAAATGTGTTCATTAATTAATGTATAGTGGTAAGATCCCTTAATAACTCTTTGTATGATCTCGTACTCAAGTTGTCTACATAATCCGGTTGAAGAAATATGATGCCCATCTCCCAGCTTAAGCCCAACCATTGCCTCACCTTTATTTTTTAATAACTACTCCCTCCCGTTTCGACTATTCCGTCCAAATAGTACTAGTGTGCTTCTATCATTCACCGGTTTTTTATGCTTCAGTTTTTTTTTATTTTTTTTATTTTAATAAATCTAATATATTAAAAAAATATGTTTTGGATTTTCTGTGTTTTTTTTATGTACATGTTTTTGTTATTTGGATTTGAATTTTTTTATATATTCTTCCGGACAAATGTAATGGTCCAAACAAGTAAAATATAAAACAAGCACCATGCACCTATTTTTTGTGCTTCGGCTCTTTTTTTAATTTTTTATTTTAATAAATCTAATATATTAAAAAAATATATGCTTTGGGTTTCCTGTATTCTTTTTATGTACATATTTTGTTATTTTGATTTTGAATTTTTTTTATATATATTCTTTCAGACACTGGTAATGATCCAAACAAGTAAAATAATATAAAACAAGGGTGCTTCTACTATGCATCGGTTTTTGGTGTTTTGGCTCTTTTTTTTATTTTTTTATTTTAATAAATATAATATATTAAAAAAAAATATGTTTTGGGTTTTCTGTATTCTTTTTATGTACATGTTTTTGTTATTTGGATTTGAATTTTTTTTTATATATTCTTCCGGACACATGTAATGGTCCAAACAAGTAAAATAGTATAAAACAAGGGTGCTTCTACTATGCACCGGTTTTGGTGCTTCGGCTCTTTTTTTATTTTTTTATTTTAATAAATCTAATATATTAAAAAAATATGCTTTGGGTTTTCTGTGTTCTTTTTATGTACATATTTTTGTTATTTGGATTTTAATTTTTTTTATATATTCTTCCGGACACATGTAGTGGTCCAAACAAGTAAAATATAAAACAATGGTGCTTCTACCATGCACCAGTTTTTGTACTTCTACCATGCACCAGTTTTTGTGCTCCGGCTCTTTTTTTTATTTTTTTTATTTTAATAAATTTAATATATTAAAAAAATATGCTTTGGGTTTTCTGTGTTATTTTTATATGCATGTTTTTGTTATTTGAATTTGAATTTTTTTTATTATATGTTTTCTGACACAAATAATGTTCCAAACAAATAAAACATAAAACAAAGGTGCTTCTACCATGCACCGGTTTTTTGGTGCTCGGGCTCTTTTTTTAATTTTTTTATTTAATAAACCTAATATATTAAAAAAAACTATGCTTTGGGTTTTCTGTATTCTTTTTATGTACATGTTTTTGTTATTTTGATTTGAATTTATAATGCCATTAATTACTTTTTTTTCAAAAACAATTTTATTCACTTTTTTTAAAAGCGAATTTTTTAGTTTAAAAATATTACATAAAAGAATGTTAATCGATTTCAATTTATTGACTCTTTCGTAAATAATAATATTAATCGACTCCTTCCTAAACAATTTTTAAACAACAATTTTTGCATTATTATACTTTATTTACACTTAAATATTATTCATATTAAAATTTCTCATAACTATTCGATAATAAATTAAAACTAATCTATATAATATTATATTACCGGTGATTCCCTCATTTACTACTGCATCTCGCCCATTTGCTCCCTAGCGTGGTTCCCACTGTCCATTTCCTCCTTCCGAACTTCCCCTCTCACAATAGCTGCCCAAATTTCCCCAATCTCCAATTGAAATTGAAAATTCCGCCCGCCCAAATTGAAAATTCCTTCCTAAACAATTTTTAAACAATAATGTTTACATTATTATACTTTGTTTACATTTAAACATTATTCATATTAAAATTCTTCATAACTATTCAATAATAAATTTAAACTAATATTAATTGTAACTTTGTGAAATGTTTTATCAATATATTAAAACTAATATTAATTGCAACTTTATGAAATGTTTTATCGATTTCGTGTTTCTCCCGTGCATCGCACGGGATTGGAGGCTAGTCTTAGTTAAATGTGTAAAAAAAAAAAAAGAAATTAAGAAAAATATTAGCGCCAAAATAGAAGTGATGCAAAAGAAAGTACATGAAAAAGAAAAATAGAAGTGGTAAAAGGACAGCGACCTGTTATGCACTTATACTCGTACTAGATTGATGGTGATGTTTATGGACGTAAGAAATGAAATCCAGTTCGAGATCGCGAGACCGGTTAAATTGAACTGGATCCAACCGAAAAATATAGTCCAATCTGATTATATGATCCAATCTCAAAAATTTTAAACCGTTATTATATGATCCGGTCTTCCGTCTTATGGTTAGTTAAAACAATATCACAGTGTCACACTACCAAATATGTGAAACCAAACATGGAAACTGAAAGCATGATGGTCGATGGATCTATCGTAAGATTTTAATATTTTAGTATATCTTATGTGACGTGCATGTGAAATATATTAATGTGTGTTTAGTAAATAAATAATTAAATATTAACGGGTTTAATCATAATTATATATAAGGGAGGTTGTTTCTGAGGGTCCATTAGCTTGATGAAAGCTAATGGATAATAGTTAGGGTTTTTACTTATTTATAGGAAACAGGTCCTGTTCCTGGCCATAAGGTATTCTTTTCTCTCCCCATCACAAAACGGCCAAACAAACAACATAGAAAAGAATAGCACATGAGACAAAGGAATAGAAACGTGTTTCGTGGTTTTTGATCAAATAGCATTTGGAGAACTCTCTTCCAACTCTAGCAATGGATAAATGTTAGTAATCGTATTCCTTATTGTCTCTATAATATGTGAAAGTCATGTAATTTCAAAATCCTTATTATTATAGTTGTAACGAATAAATTAAACTACAACTTATATCTACGTCTACGAGTCTTGCTTGTAGGATGTATCGCTAACATACTGTACTTTCCTGCACCACTCCCGAGGATACATGCAAACTCTCCCTCGTTTCCAAAACTTTATATACCTCTCTATCCTCCAGGCCCGGTCTTAACCTATTTTGGGTCCAGGAGCGAAAAAAAAATTTGCGCCCTAATTCATAAAAAAAATTATTAAAAATAATTTTATTAAAACATGAAATATTTATATATTTAATCAATTAAAACAACAATAAAATTAGGTATTATTAAAATAGAGCTGAAATAAAATAAAAAAGTTACTATAGGTAATAAAACCCTTTTTCATGTTACTCCTTTTGTCATTATATACAAGACCTCCTTGCTTGAATTCATATCCATTAAGAAAGTTGGTTATTTTAGTTAATTTCATTGTAAATGTGAGCATTTGATAGTATTTTTTTTCCAGAACTACCTTTATTATAAGAATTATTGAGAATCTAAAAAATGTTGAATAAATGGTGGAGTTTGTGGAAAAAAATACTTAATTATCTTTGAAAATTGATATAAGATCTTATAAATAGAGATAAAATAAAATTATCAAAATGTTGTTATATTTAGGGAGTGAGGGAGTTAGTTATAAAAATAAAGTTTATTAGTTCATTTATTTATAAGTCAAGTGATGAGCAAATGAAAAAAAAATTCTATGCTAAAAACTATTAATAATTGAAATACAGAAAATATATATAATTATATTTTTTTAAAAAAAGTAATAATATTATTAAAAATATTAGGGGCCCCTAAAATTTTTGGGCCCTGGGCGGTCGCCCTCAAGGCCCCTACCCAGGGCCGGGCCTACCGACGGCTATTAACTTGGAAAGAGCCTTAGTTAATAAACTGGACAACTGGACAAGTAGATCCTTGGCTAAACAAGTAAATACAGTTAAATAGATCGGATCAGACCATCTAAACAAGTAAATAAATATGGTTAAATAGATCGGATCAAATAGGATCGGATCATTTATGAATGATCCGATTTGGTCCATGTTTTTATACATAAAAAAATATTGAATCGAATTAAATCGCGTTATGTAAATTTAATTGGTCCAATTTTTAATATTTTTCAAAATTGAATCGAACCGGACCGATACACCACTAGCTATGATGATGATTGGATGATTGGAGACGTGGGAAGCGGGAGGAGAACATGAATTGAACTGGGATGATGCTTTGCTTGAAAACATGTTCCGTGTAACTCGCCTACATTGTAGTGATAATTATAATTTACTATAATTTATAATTTTTATATATACTCCACGGTCCACTCACATACTATACATCAATCCCATTATTCTTTCATTCCTAAATCCTAATGCAGACAATATTAATCTTCCAATCCAGTTTAAGTTGTTTGGTAGTGGTTGCAACTTCAACCTCATCACCGTGGCCGACCTGGATAATGATATGCTCCAAAACATGGGTAATCCTAAATTGTAGATGTATTCGGTATGGGTACATTTTGGATATTGATACATGTATCATATTTTTGGGTATTTGTAACAGGTATATTAATATATATTTTAGGTATGGATCGTACCAATAATATAATTTTAGCCTTAGAATTTACATTTTAATGTTATAATCAATCTTTCGGTCTTATATGTTGACTTATTTTGGGCATCAACCTCCAAATTTTACGATACTCATATGATATTTCAATGTCAAAATTGTTTATTTGCACTTGTTTATATATATTTATTTATAAAATTTGAATTTATATTGATGTACTTATATTCTAGTTTTCTATAAAATGTCGTACCCTGTATCCGATACCATATCCGTATTGATACAACATAGATGATATGATATATAGCCAAACCATTATTATTAGGAGAATGGAATTTCAGCGTGCATACCTTTCAAAATTACATTTTAGCTAGATGCATATTGGTACATTCTATATCATGTGTTGAATTTTTTACGATTTCAAGAAGACTTATTTAAGTTTTTAGTCTTTGAACATAAGTGCTTTTTTGGAATTGGTCTTTGAACCTTTTTTTTCAATGTTTTTGGTTCCTTAACTTTGTTAAATTTTTAGAAATGGTTCATTTGTCACTTTAGTGATGATATGACCAACAATATGTCATGTCACATTTACCATATTGACAAGTAATGTGCCACGTGATGGTACGTGAATTTTTTTAAATTAAAAAATTCAAATTTATTAATAAATATTTAAAAATCGTTTTTTTTAAGAAAATCAAACTTTTTAATAAATTTTAAAAAAAATTGATTTTTTTAATGAAAAAAATATATGTGGCATGTCACTTGTCGATTAGCGAAAGTAACGTGGCATATCGTAGACCATATAATCAATTAAGTGATGAAATGACTATTTCAAAAAAATTGACAAAGTTCAAGGATCCAAAACGTCGAAAAAAAAAAGTTCAATGACCAATTCCAAAAGAGCACCTAAGTTCAGGTACTAAAAACTTAAGTAAGCCTTTCAAGAATATATAGTATTGAATTTGTTTTCTTGCTCGGGCTACAAATCATTTTAATGATTTTTTTGAAAAATTTTCTTTTAAATATATGTACAGTTTTAGTTGTTTTTGGAAAATTTTATTTGTTTCATTTAATGATTTTGTGTTATTAATGTATGTAAGTATTTTCTAATGATACACTTGCACTATGATTAATTATACAATGAAAGCTATCTTATTTTATAATTGTATTATAACATATTATTGACTAATACTTAATTTGTCAATCGCACATGTTTAAAACTAGTCTATATTAAATTAACAATAATCTACAAATATCATATTTAATTCATGTAAGAAACTATTTTATTTACAAAAAAAAATATGAAAGATTTATTTAATAGAGATATTACGATTCAAAATTCGTCCACAAAATAAGGAGGAAGAATAAAATGGTTAATATAAAGTGTTGTATCTAGTTCTATTTTTTTTCATGTATGTTTTTTTTTAAATACTAAAATAGAAAATAAGTGCACCGAATTAACACCATAAGATTAAAACAAACGATATATTATATTGCCAATAAGTTCCCACGAACATGATTATTTGAATTTCAACAAAAAATTTTATGTTTACAAATAAGTTGATGTTGATTCAAATGAAAAATACAAAACAATTAATTAAGTATGATGATAATTAAGAAACAATCATGAAGATTAAAAAATAAGAAGAGTAAGAAACCATTTAAAAGCAAAATATCTACTTAAGTTACTCCCTCTAGTCATATTTATAAAAAAAAATTGGGGCTTTTATTTTGGTCCTATTTATAAAACTCCATTTCAATTTTCAATAGTATTTAATTATTTTTTTCCACAAATACCCCTACTAACTCTACACTTTTTAAAGTCCTAATATTAATTATAGGGGTAGTTTTGAAAAAGTATATCAAATTTTCACATTTCCAATGTCACTAACAAGTTTAATTACTTTTCTTGATGGAAGGAAAAAACCCCAAAATGATCTTATAAATAGGACCCGAGGGAGTATAAAATAGAAGTAGTAATTAATTAACAATAATAATAAATAAAAAAAGGGTTAAAATGTTCATTTTGTCCCTTATCTTATTTTTTAGGATATTGCTAATTCGTGCCCAGTGCCTTGAGGGCATTGGTTAAGGATATATTAAAGGAAAACTTGCATTGAAAGTCTAAGTTCACTAGTTCTCGAAGTTTTAAATTCACAATTTTTCAAGATAAAACTACCTCTTTTACTTTCTTAACCAATGGCTTAAGAACACTTTTTAGTATTTTCCTATTTTTTATTATCAAATTGTCCCTTCACATTTTTTATCATATTATTCTCTTGCATTTCTTTTCGTTATCAAATTGGTTCTTAAGTTACTATTTATTTTACGTGTCAATATCATATTGATTCATTGTATCGTTGAAAAAAGAAATGACATATGTGCATATCATTCATGTAAAATGAATAGTAACCGATGACCTAATTAATTAAAAAAAAAAACATAATAGACCAACATAATATAAAAAAACATAAAAAACCAATCTGACATGGCTAAATGAGCAGTGTAACCAAAAAAAACAAAATGACCCGCGCAGGACTTATAATTAGGGAATAATAAAAGTCCATTATCAAGGGGATGAAGCAGAAGCAGGTGTTCAAGACATCTTCCTTCATGACAGCCACGATGCCATTTTTGAATTTTGATGCCAGTAATTACAGTACAGTACATATCTTTTTATTATTATTATTATTGTTGTTGTTGTTGTTTGGATAAAATAATAAATAATAATAAAATGCTCTTTTCGGTTTCTTCCTTTTTCTCTCATTGCTTTTAGGTTAGTCCTTCCTTTCTTTCTCCCACCAACTTTCTCTGCTCACTTTCTATATTATATTATATTATTCTCTTTCTCTTTTTCTTTCCTTCTTTCTATTCTTCTTCTTCATCATCATCATCATCTTCTTCTTCTTCTTCTGTACTGCTACTTCTTTACTGTTTCCCTTCTCCTCTCACTACACAACTAACACAACATAACATAACATAACATCAATCAAATGAAGCCTTTCAATTCTGTTGTAACTGTAAGCTCTCTCTACCTCTCTCCTCACACTTAACCAAATTGGATTTTTTTATCATATTCATTCATGCCTCTTCACTCTTCTGTCTGGCCACCCTTTATTATTATTAATTTTTTTTTTTGAAAATGTTGGGTTTCAACTACTCCTATTGATCTAGCAATTATAAAGTATTTTTTTTTTGGTTGGGTTTGGAGTTTGACTTCCCATTGCCATTTGTTTGGGCTGGAGCGGTGTGTCTCTGTGTCGGACAAGACACGACACTGGAAACTGCCTCCTTCCTTCTTCGATGCAGCTCTCTCTCTCTCTCTCTCTCTCTCTCTCTGTTAGGTTCTTTGTTCTTGCCACCTCCAAATCTATTGAATTTTTTGAATGCAGAAGACTCTAGTTATCTTCCAACCTTCAAACATTTGATTGTCCGAAGATGAAGTTGCCTCTTTATTTACAGAGAAAACAGGACATCGCATTCCCACTTTTGTCATCTTCTTAAAATATGATAATTATACTCAGATTATAAAGTTTCGTAGAAATCTTTTTTATGTTATATAACTGTAATAATTCTGCAAGTTGTTAATATATATATATATATATATATATATATATATATATATATATATATATATATATCATTCTCTTTGTCAGGGTTCTGTCTTGCCTGACCTGAAGAATAGGTTATTCCTTTGGAGTTTCCTCATTGTGGTTTCTTTGATTTGCGGTGCTTACTTTGTTGGTTATACATTCACTGCAAAGGAATACAAACAAGTATGTATTTTTATCCCCAAGTTTTCATTTTGAATTGCCAGACAAGAAAAATAGGATTTTTCAATTTTTTTTTTTTTTTTTTTTGTTGTTACTTCGATGGTTACTTTATTTGTATGGTCCCCGGCAAGAGTATATCAGCATGTGTGCTTAATATTCTCTATTTCATTCAGAAAATGCTGCTCACTTTCACAGTTTCCTACTATAATCAATGCTTCAAAGTTGTTACTTTTGCTAAAATGGCAGAACAATATAATCGTGGTTGTTATGAGCATCACAATATGCATTTTTTAGCCTGCATTTGCTGCTTGATCTTGATTACAAAAATTAAGAAGATTCAGAAACTAGGACAGTCTAAAGAGTAAAGAGTTGCTTCATAGAAATTATTGTGACTTGTGAGATATATATATACACACACACACACACACACACATATAAACACACATATGTTGGCTTGGAGTTCAATGTCAAGAAATGGACTTAAACGATTCCTCTACCCCCCTTCCACATGAATTTGATTGCAGTCAGTTTCCTGCCTTTTCGTGTGAACAAATGGATCTCGGTTTCATTTCGGGCTATGATACTTTTTACCTTAATTATGTGTTAGTTTCAATTAATCTTCTGTAATAATGTTTTTGTATGTGCACTAACTTAGAAATTTGAGTTTTGATTACTTGAAAATTCTTATGGCTATCACACATGCAGAGATTAGCACGATGGGGACTAATTTATACTATGCCCGATACAAAATCCAATGCATGCCAGGTTTGTCATTTTGGGGGAAAGAAATCTCTTGACTTGTAACAACTTGGAATTACCTCTGATTATCTTCTTCCTGTTTCCATTTCCTTAGAGTCAGAGACAATGCTGGCCTTCTGGAAGTGAGGCATTGCCTGAAGGAATTGTTGCTAAGACATCTAACTTGGAAATGCGGCCCTTATGGGACTCTGGTATAAAAAATGTATGTTAAGTGTGTACTAAGTTTAATCATTCTTTTATTGCATATAAGTTCAGTAAAACTATTATAATATTAGTTCTAAGCTTCATGGTATAAAATGATGCTTATCAACCTTTTATCATCTTATGAATACTTTTGTTCATACATATTTAATTGGAGTTAAATTGATATGTAAAATTAGCACCTTAACTTTCAATTGTGATTTCCATCAGTATATACTAATATTAAAATTGTTATGTGCTCATGTCAGAATATGATTATTAAATAACTTCATAATTTGATTAGGTTCTCGGAATTTTTTTTATATATAAAATGTCCTTATTTTCATGCGTCTCATTTATCTTCATGAATATGTTACTTTCAGCAGTGGGCACTATACTTCCTTATTTTCTTGTATGCATTTTTATTGATGCTCCTGTTCTGAGAGAATAGGAGTGCCCACGAAGATGATCTCACTGAAAGAAATGACTACTTGCACATCATGAACACTAGTTAGAATAATAGTTTGTTACTTTGTGAGTGAATTTATATCTTGCTCTTAGAAAATGTTCTTGTCTTGTCTAAAATGTCCATCTAGGACTTGAACTATTTTATTTTACTTTTTCTTATATTTTTTTAAAACTTGTTGTGCATTTCTTTTTGTTTCAGAGAACATTAAAGCGCCCATTGAATTTGTTGGCTATAGCAGTAGGAGTTAAGCAGAAAGAAATTGTCAATAAAATTATCGAAAAGGTGCTAGTTGCTTCACTTATACAATTTGACTTTGATCTAAAAACTCATATTATATCCACTAAATCATATTTTTGATGGCAGTTCCCTGCAAGTGATTTTGTTGTGATGCTTTTTCATTATGATGGTTTTGTGGATGGATGGAAGAATTTGGCTTGGAGCAACAATGCCATACATATATCTGCTATCAACCAAACAAAATGGTCTAATCAGCTGATTCAGCTCATATGTGAATTTGTTTTCCCAAATTATAGTCAGCTACTCTATAAACTAAATTCACGTGTAATTATTGAACAACATAATGCCATATGATGGTATAGGTGGTTTGCGAAACGGTTTTTGCATCCAGACATAGTTGCAGAATACAATTATATATTTCTCTGGGATGAGGACCTTCTTGTTGACAATTTTGACCCAAATAGGTAAGCTAAAGCCACTTTTACATGCCTTTTAAAATTTAACTTTTTATAGACATACGCTTGTACTCTTGGCTTCATATTCTCTTGATGATATACACTTTTTTGGTTACTTGGTAGGTATTTGTCTATTGTTAAAGAAGAGGGACTTGAGATATCACAACCTGCACTGGATCCTGGTAAATCAGAAGTACATCATCCACTGACAATTCGTAAAACAGGAGCAAAAGTGCATAGGTTAACCTTGTTTCTCCCTACATTTTGTGAAAAACAGTGTTGCTTTGGTAGATCTAAACCATTATGACAGTATAGCTAACACTGTAATGTATTCTATTAATGAACTTGAAAATTATGTATTTCCTTGTCATACTTCGGGTTATATTTAAAATATGTATAGCAGCTTTTTTCATTTTTTTTTTTTTTTGCCTTCAAACGATTCTAACATTGCTTTTGGTATTATATCTCTATACAGAAGGTATTATAAGTTTAAAGGTAGTGGAAGGTGTGATGACCATAGCACTGCTCCTCCTTGCATAGGGTAAACAATTGCACACTTTGTATCCTATGTTATTCTCTCTTAACTTCGTTTTTCTCATAACTCACTCTGATCATTTTGTGCTACTAAATAGGATTTGTTATTTAATATGGGAATAAATTGTTTTGCAGCTGGGTGGAAATGATGGCACCAGTTTTCTCAAAAAAATCTTGGCAATGTGTATGGCATTTGATCCAGGTATTGATAAAGAAAACCATGTCAACTTGGAACTGAACCAACAACAACTAAGCCTTTTTCCCACTAGGTGGGGTCGGCTACAACTTGGAACTGAACCATCCTGTGAAAATTATGACAAACTATTTCTTGTTGCAAACAATACATGACATGATATCAAGTTTTTTATTTTAATCTATAATTTACCAAAGTTTTACTATGGTCATTGGGGGTTATACTTATTGCCTAGAGCTGTGGAAAACCCACCATGGCCTACTAACTCGATTTACCTTGAAGTTAATTCAGACTGGTTTTGGTGTTGGAACTAAGACCCTGTGTGTTTTTAGAATTAATTATAAATAATACAACCTCTTGACATAAACTAATCGTGCGCGGTTTCTTCTTTACAGTAGTCATGTTTATCTGATTACCTTTAATTTATGTGTACAGAATGACTTAATCCATGCGTGGGGTCTGGATAGGCAGCTTGGTTATTGTGCACAGGTGATTTGCTTGTTCATATTCATTTACGTTACGTTACTAAATACTTCTATTGTGATTGGTTGTTGACTTGTTATTTGTTTTTCACTGATTCATATTACCTGAACAATGTGTCAGGGTGATCGAACGAGAAATGTGGGTGTGGTTGACTCCGAGTACATAGTTCATTTGGGTCTGCCTACTCTTGGTGGTTCAAATGGCAATGAGGCGAGTGGTTTCATTTTTATATCTATTGTTTTTACTGCGAGTAATTCATTAAGAAGGATTTATTTATCCTTTGGGTTGCAATTTGTGCAGGTGCCTTCAGATTCCCATAGAGATAGTGATAGAGCTAAAGTAAGTAACCTACTTACTAATTACTATTAGAGATAGTGCCAGTGCTAGTCCTTTATTGAATGAATGGATGAAGCCATATATACTAATGCTGCTGCTACATACATGCAGGTTAGGATGCAGTCATACAATGAAATGAGGGTTTTTGGGAAAAGATGGACTGATGCTGCCAAGATGGACCAATGTTGGACTGATCCATATCATCATCAACAACAACAACAACAACAACAAAAGCAGCCTAACCAGACTAGTCTTTAGTCTATAAGCAGCTCATCATCATGTCATGTTCATAGTCAACATATTCATTGAAGAACCTATTCTTCTGCCCTTCGTTTAGTGATTGAAAATCATCCATTCCTTTGAATTATGATGTACATAGGGAGGTAACTAACGAGGTGTTCATTTGAGTTTGACTACACAAAAATGTGAGATCATATATATCTTTTCCCCAACTCAGGAATACCGAGGTAAATAGGTTACATTTTATCATATTTTTGTTTAGTGCTTTCTATTGAATTTGTTTCCTGAAATAATGTCATCGTAAAATAGGGTTGATTTGTTGTTTGATAGTATATATTTTTATCCTTTGTCATGTAAAAACTTGCTTCTTTGTATATGGGTTGGAGCACCCGAGGTGGTCTTTTCATATTATAATTAGAAAAATGTTAACAAGTGTTTTTATGACATCTTTAAATTAGTAAAAAGAGATGATTTTTCAATTTGTGTAAAAAAAAAATTATCTCATCAAAGCCTTTTATATACCATCATCCCTATTTTGTATTTTGTATCAAGAAATTATGCTATAATATGATTAAAAGTAATTGAAGTTACAAGATCAAAAAAATCCCAATTTTTCATTTTGGGTCAAAAGTTTATGTCAACTCAGCTTCTTGTATATCATTATTTTTATATTGCATTTTGAGTTGAGAAATCATGCTATATTAGGATCAAGAGTCACAAAAAATTGCAAGAATACAATTTTGCGTCAATAAATCATATTATACAAGAATATAATAGCATCAAAATATTTTAAAGATACAAGAATATAATAATCCAAATCATACTAATACAAGAATATTAGTATCGTGAGATAGAAAAAATGGGGAGCGAATAAAGGGAGGGAGGGAGCAGAGCAAAGGGATTTAAGTGCTCGCTCACTTGATTCGCAATTCATTCACCACCGCAAGCAAGCAAGCAAGCAAGCAAACAAACAAAAACAAAAAGGGTTCATCATGACTACACACTTTTAATCGAGGGAGGGAGGGAGGCTGATCGCATCTGTGGTGTTTGATGAATAATGTTGTAGTTGTAAGCTACCCTTGTGCTCATAGTCCTTCCAAAATACTACTACTCGTAATTGAGCTTAGATTGTTTGATGATAAGCTAAGCTAGTAAGTAGTAAATGATACTACAGCCTTATACTACCTTGAAAGCTAATAGTAATCTACCTGAGTAGTAGTACCCCGCCTATATTCAAGTTAAAGATTTGGACATACTCTCTCTATATAGGATTTTATTCTGTGTCAGGTAAAGCATATTTCAATACACAATCTTTCCATTTTTATTTCCCAAACTAACAGGATGGATGTAACAATGATGTTATGCTGTGCATGTAACACTGCTGCAAGGAACACTAACATGAAATTTCTTTCTGTATTTATGTATTCCTTCGAATTCTTCCAAGGAATGAAATGCAGTTTCTAATGCCAATCACCGACAGAGAGAGAACACAAAATTCCCTAACAATACCTGTACACCTATACCAATGCAAAATGATTTAGTACTCAAGTTGCTAAATCTCTACCAAAATCTATAAACCATTTTTTTTTTAAAAAAAAAAAAAAAGTAAAGTTCCTCATCTCTCAGCAGGAAAAAAATTAAAATTCAGAAGTTCATGACTTGCGAGGAAAGGTTAAGCAAAGGTTCCAGTGCAGTCTCATCAAACTTGCGAGCAAAGAGGTAACAGATGGATGTCATCTCTGAATTATATCGACAGAGGGTTCCATTGTTCCTTATAGCCTGTATGAAACCCACAGTTATATTGGCTCCTCCGTATGTTGCTGGATGAGGACCCCCCATTGACCAATCAACCCATGTCACTGTTCTGTTTGAATTATGTGAACCATGGAACATATTCAGGAATGTTGGAATGTAATGTTCATCCGGGTAGCAAGCAGGTTTGCAGTATTTGCGGAAGAGGGAGTAGTAGCGGGTGTCAGAGACAAGATGAACAGCCAGTGCACGGTTAAGTTCAAACCACTGAGACCCTTTCCGCCAGTGTTTAAGCTGAATATCGGGAAGCATACTGCGGCTGTAACGGCCACGGCCATAACGGGAAGGGTCATCATATGACTCAACAAAGCTATGGGCAGAGTCAGTGAGGTATCTGTAAACAGTTGGAAAGTTGTAGACTGGGATGCAACTCTCCGAAAGAAGAACAAACCGCTCATTTGAAAAGTCGAGCAGTGCATTGGCTAAGAGGCGCCTCTCCGCATCAGCCAGGGTAACTGTTCCCCATGAAACATCCTGTAAAGTCATTTATAACACAACAACTCATAAGAAAATCTATCAGAGTTCATAAGAATTTTGCTACAGTAGCTATATTGCTTAGAAACCACCAGGGAAATCTCTATTTTCATTAGTCCTTGACAATCTATATTTTCAATATTCAAGTGCGTGGATATAGAGAAACAGATAGATGAAGAGAAGAAAACACTGAATAGTGAGACCAGCATAGCATAGCTCCCCTACAGACCACAGCTATCATGTCTTTGTCTCAACAAATGGCATATGCTTGGAATTCAGGTAGGTTCTCACTCGCTCTTCTAATTGTACAAGAAGAGTATATAAATTAGAGTGCATTGGAAGTGTCAAAGGACTAAGCATACACATCAATCCTCCTAGGCCTAATCAATTAATTATGTTGGTAAGTATATATCCAGCAATGCTGCAAAGATAGAATAGATTGAAGAAATTATAGATATAAGCAAGCAAGTGTTTATAGGATTACGTACCTGACTGGGGATGTTGCGGTTGTGAAAAGGAGAAGAAATGGAGACATTGAGGGAGAAGGAGGGAGGGGAATGGATGTAAAGGTTGAAAAGATGGGAATGGCCCTGAAAGAACCTCTCCCAGAGAGGGAGGAAGGGAAGAGGACCCCTTGTCAAGAACATGAAAGCGACCTTGGGGGTTCTGTTGAAAGGGTAATAATGGTATTGTAGTTGTTGATTTTGTTGAAGAGGAAGAGGAAGAGGAGGGTGCAAGGAGGCTCTCCAGAAAAGCTGATGGTCAGGCATGGAGTGGTTGAGGGTGGCGGGATGCAGGAAGGTGTCAAGATCAAGACAGTTATGTGGTGGAGTGGGGAATGACATAGGTGGTGAAGAAGAAGAAGAAGAAGATGAAGAGGGTTGAGAGATGAAGAGAGAGGTGGTGGTGGTGGTAATGGGATTGAGGTGAGACAGAGAAGTGGCGGTTAAGCCAATGACAACACCGGCAGCAAACACAAGCAAGTAACTCAGTGCTTGTGCCATTCTCATCAAACCCCCAACACCCTGTTGCTGTTGCTTCTCCCCTCCATTCTCATCTCTCTCTCTATTCTTCCTCATCCCCTAACCCCCACACTCAAAACCCAACACCCCCACTTCTCTCCTCCCTTCTCAACTCTATCTATTGTATTTGTATTGAAGAACCCCCTCCGCCCCACGCTCCCACACGATTGATTACAATAACAATGAATATTGAATAATAATAATTAATGAGAATAATGAATGAACGTGAATAACTGAAAATGATGAGGCATCACCATTGACCAGTGTAATAAATAAATGATTAATAAAATTAAACCTTCCTTCCTTGCGTTGCGTTGCTTTAATTGGATGGATAGATAAATACAGTAGATGGATCTACCGTAAAAGGAAGGAAGGAAGGAAGGAATGAGAAAATGGAAATGGAATATTGGAATGGAGGAGTGGTTGATCCAAAGTGAAAGGGAAAGTGAATGAGAGACAGAGAGGGAGAGAGAGATCACAACAGGAACAGGTTTGATTTATGATCGAAGCGAACAAACGTTGTTGTTGTTGTTGTTGTAATGTTGGATGTCCCTTTTCACGCCCACCACCCTTCAATTCTCTCTCTCTCTCTCTCTCTCTTTCTCTCAACGAATCGAATCAGTTATTGCATCCACGCGCACACGGACAGACAGTTGGTACTTGGTACAATTAGCCTCTTCAAATCTAAACCCATTCATTCAATACACAATCCAAAATCCATATTCAAAAAATTAAATATTTGCTAACCTCGCTCATCACAAATACACTGTAAAAGAGAAAAAAAAAATCTTGAAAAACTAATTCAATTTCTCTTAAAATATTAGTAAACATTTATTTTTTTAATTTTTTAATTTCATCCTAAAGATTGAGATTAAGAAAGTAAAAATATATACAATCAAAAAATACAATTAAAATTAGATTTGTTTGGATGAGGAAAAGTAAAAATTAATTGGATGGGATCCTTTTCAGTTTCATTTTTCAAAATCGATACTCTATTTTATTATTAACATCAAAATTCGCAAAAAGTTTTAATCAAAATTTCATGAAAAACATGTATCACTATATTTTATTTTTCAATATTTTATTATGGAAAATCATTTGAAAATGAAGTTTTTGAAACTTTTAATATAAGTAATAATTTAGACTTGTGATTATTTACTATTTTTAGTAATTTTGAAAAATGTCCGTGTTTAAAACTCATAAAATTGTACTCTTTTTTTTTTTTAAAAAAAAATCTAACTAAATTTTTAAAACCTAAATAAAAAAGAAACTAAATATAAATAAATATAGAATACAAATATATATTATTTGTATTGAATGAAAAAAAAATACATATAGTCTGCGTAAGTCAACCAAATTGGTAGATGAAGGATACCAAAGTAGCTTAGGCCCCAGGTCCTGGGTACTAGTCTCAGATACCTCCTTTGTAATTAAAAAAAATACATATATACAATATTTAATACTTGCTCTGGTGATTGCAGTTTTTTTTAAACGTTTTGATTCTTATATTATTTAGAAGGTTTTGATTTTTTTTTTATAAAACACTTTATAATTTCCATATGCAACTTTTCTATTTATACATTTTATTTGCCTATAGTAAGTAAAAATTTTGACTAACTAAGTTTTATTTATTTTTTTATTAATACTCCCTCCGTCTCATAAGTTAAGTTGATTTATATTTTGCACTTAGATTAAAAACAAGGTAAATGATGAAAGAATTTGGTATATTTTGACTAAATTATCCCCATTTAATAATTTAATAATAAGATAGAGTAATAATAAATGTATAAAAATTATTTTGAAAAGATAGATGGAGAAATGAGTGGTGAAAAAAAGAATATAATATGTAAGGGTATACTTGGAAAAAGAAATATTAGACTTTTAAATGAACATAATTTATGAGACAAAATAAAATTGCTAAATTAAGTAAGCCGGGGAGGAAGTAATAAATATTAAACGTGTGATCTTTTCAAAGAGACTTGTAATGATAAAACTGATATGGTGTAGCATTACTCTTATTCGGTTAAAACTTAAAAGTGCATAATAATAAGAACTTGAAAATATATATATATATATATATATATATATATATATATATATATATATATATGTGTGTGTGTGTGTGTGTGTGACAAAAAATAAAATTAATGTAATAAAAAAAATAGAATTAATTGTTTAATTGGAAAATTTGTAATAATATATCTATATATTTCATTATATATCATACAAGTTATGGAATAATAAGATAAATCAACTATTTGAAAATTACATTGTGATATGTATTTATATTATTCTATAGTAATTAATTAACAATTAATCTGTGCACCACACCGATAATTTCATATTTAACTTGGTTGGTCATCGTATTGGCCTCGTGCGTGGCAGAGGGTGTTTCTAGTATAAAATAGGAGAAGTAGAAGGACAAAAAAGATTTCCCTCCTAAAACACCCATTTTCTCTCCTAATGTTGTAATTCTCTCCTAAATCCATCATTAAGTGTGTGTTTTGTGTCTTTTAATCTTAGTCATCCACCATATTTTATTAGATTAAGTTATAATTATTCATCATGTTTTCTTAGAGCACACTTCTCTTCATCTTCTTTCTTTCGTTTTTTTTTTCTGGTTGTCTTTGTCTCTTCTCATTTCTTTTCATCTCTTTAATACATATTTTCAAACACTTTTATATACACGAAATTTTGGAAAATACAAAAAATAGAATATGAAAATTGATGAGTAGAGTATTAGTGATATAACTATTTTGATCATATATATAATTATTTTTTCTATAACACAATTACACATAGATAATTATTCGTTATATTTGATCATATATATTTATTCGTTCTATAACACAATTGCACATATATTTATTTTTTTTGGTGAACACAAATACACATATTTTTTCACATAGATATAAAGTCTAATGAATAATAGATGCCAAAAGTCTTTACAAAAAAACAGAAACATCAATGGTGGATTAGAAAAAGGATTAAAAAAAATGAAGATATGAGTAAGGACACTGACACATCCGTATGACTATTCACACTCTTCATTTTTTTAATTAATAATATTGTTAGTTTTATTTTTCTAATATATCTTTATTAAAAATTTTAAAGTAAATTTGCTCAATAATTGATTTTTTAATCAAAAATTTCATAACTCCAAAACCTATATTCTTATGGATATACTTTTTATGATATTTGAATTCTCATATATTTAGCACTAACTTGATATTTCAGTTTTTATATTTATGTCAAAATTCATGTCAACTTGAAATCATAGAAAGAATAACGAAATTTAAGACCCATGCATCGCACGGGACAATTTTCCTAGTAAATATTAAACGTGTGATCTTTTCAAGGAGAGTTGTAATGATAAAACTGATATGGTGTAGCATTACTCTTATTCGGTTAAAACTTAAAAGTGCATAATAATAAGAACTTGAAAGCATATATATATATATATATATATATATATATATATATATATATATATATATGTATGACAAAAAATAGAATTAATTGTTTAATTGGAAAATTTTTAATAATATATCTATATATTCCATATTAATTAAGTAATTCTATATTAAATTTTAATTTATTGGAAATCATGAATTTATTATTATTTCATAAAATATTAGTAATAATTTTTTAAAATAAATTTTATACTTAATAGGCTTTTCTCAATGAAAATATTATTTTCCATTTAAATAAAATATAATTTTTAGAGTGAAGACCCAATTTGGTCCATGAATTTTTTCGACTAGGACACTTTAGACCCTCAATAATTATAATTCACTTTTAGTTCCTAAAAATTTATAAAATACCGCTTTAGTCTTTGTTTTCATTCCGTTAACTACTACTGTAACTATTGGCATAAACTGTAACATTTCATTCCTAGGTACTAATGGCCTCCCAATAAATGTCCTTGGTGCTTTTGGAAACAGTGACAGTCGTTAATGGAATGAAAACATGGACTAAAGTGGTATTTTTTAAATTCTTTAGGAACTAAAAGTGAATTATAATTCTTGAGGGACTAAAGTGTTCTAGTCAAAAACTTGAGGGACCAAATTGAGTCTTCACTCTAATTTTTAACGATTACTATATATGTGCATCCATTTGACTGAATAATTTTGTTCGGAGGGCTAAATAAATTTAAATTTTGGATCCATTTAACTAATAATTTTAATCATTTTAAAAATAATATTTTTATTTTACATTTTTGCATTAATCTCTTAATTTTTCACTATTTAATAACTATTTATGTATTAGTATTTTAGAAATTTCTTTTCAACAAAGAAAAAAAAAGAAGAGAAATAATTAAGGTGGTAAGTGAAAACAGAAGAGAGGTGCAAGTAATTTACTACTCTTTCAAAATTTAAAAGCATAAAAGATTTATTTCCTTTTTATATTAAGTTTATTTCTATCTAAAAATATTTTAATTTTTTATAATCGTTCGTTTCCCATTTAATTAGTTAACATTGAGATTCTTTATTCTAAATTTTTTTAGTATTTTTGCTTTTGGCCTAAAAATGCTTAGTATTATATTGAAATTATTGATAGATAAGCTTACAAAATTAATATACCAGTAGGTTTCTATTTCAAGAAACTTGACTATTGATTGATTAATAAGTGGCTCGCATATGTCAATTTTTTGTAGTATATACTTATTTGTAGATTAATTTTCTATATCTAACTATTATTCTTATATTATTAATTAAGTCAAATATTAAAAAATGCTCTTAAAATAAAGTATTAATTAATTAGAGTATTGTATAATTTGAAGATTTTTTTGAACTTTATTTCTTTAAAAAATTTGCTGGTATGGAGTTTCTCAAACTCTTACTTTTTATTTAAAAAAAGAATTGAACATATGAGACATTGTTGCAAAATTATTAGTCAGGCGTGCACTGTGTAGTCCGGAACTCATTTCAATTATATATAGTTTATTTTCTAATTAAAAATAAAAAATAAATAATAGATGATGGTGATTTATATGAGATCCATGGATCCACGTAATAATTGGAAATTAAATAAGTCCGATTTTATGATTTAAATTTTCCGTAAACCAAATTATAACTCACATATTCCTTTTTGTTTATCTGTCTCACTAAAAAAACATGTTTTTAAAGAAATGTAATGATTGTACCGATTTTCAATAAATTAATTATATTTTTTTAAATATTTTTATTCTTCTATTTATAATTATTTTTTCTACTATTGTGTACGTAAAAATCAATACCATTTTGAATAAAGGTAAAAATTTTAAAAAATTTTACATTTTTAAACTTTTAAATAAGACAAATACTAAATAAAAATAAAAAATTTCTAAAAAAATAGATACTGTAATAAGAAATAGACGAAGTAATATATAATAATACACGGAGATGGATTTAGTTAAGGAGTGACCTCTCTCTCTATTTCTCTATCTTTCTATCTCTCTACCAGATCAGTTACAGAGAGAGGGGTACGGTACGGTGTTATATATATATATCACACATTCACATGTATTGATATATAAGAAAGGGCAACACAGCACAAGACGACAGCTAGCATGCATTTTTTGTGTGTTGTGTAGTGAGACAAAAACGAGATTCAGTTACACTTTGATCAGACGAAGAGAGAGAGAAAGGGTTTAATTTGGAGTTATAGAAAGATCATCAAATAAAGAATGGATCGCGAGCATGAGAGTGACGAGAGGTATCTTGAAATCTATGAAGAGAAAGAGAAAGAGAAAGCTGCAGAGATTATGAGAGAGCCATTGCTTGCCCTTGCAGTTGGAGTTGGAGGAGGAGGGATGAATGATGATAGTAGGAGTATGGTGAACAACACTACTTCCCAGCTTGCCATTGTTGGGGCCAAAGTTTCAGCCATTCAAAGTCTTGATTACGAGTCAGTACTTTAATTTTACTCTCATCTTCATTCTTCTCTTCTCTGCTGCTTAATTTTGTTTTTTTGTTTCAATTAAATATCTCAATTTTCATTGTTACGTTGTCGTCCAGTTTAATTTGATATACCTTCTCATTCAAATCTTGCATCTCTTTCTCTTGTGGAGGTTCGTTTTTACTGTAACAAGTTTTCATAACCTGCGTGCGTGCTCCCTTTCTCATCATACTTAATTTTCCCTCCTCCGACCTACACTTACATCATACTCCCTTCGGTCATAAGTTTCTTTTGATCACTTTTTTTTTTTTTTTTTTTTTTTTTTGCATTTAATATAAGCCAATTTCCAATTTTCAGTGTTATTAATTACTTTCTTTTTTTTTTTTAACAAATACCTCTATTTTTTAGAGTCTCAATAATATTATCTCCGTCCCTAATTATAAGGTCCTCTTGGGAGATTTCATGTCTATTAAGAAAGTGGAATAATTTAGTTAATTGTATTGAAAATGTGAACTTTTGATATGTATTTTCAAAATTACCCCTATTAATATTATTGAGAATCTAAAACATGTTAAATAAATAGGGGTGTTTGTGGAAAAAAAAACTAATTAATGCTCATTGAAAATTGATAAAAGGCCTTATAAATAGGGACAAAATAAAAGTGTTAAGATGACCTTATAATTAGGGACGGAGGAAGTAATTAAAAAAATATTTTTGAAAAAGTATACTAAATATTTACATTTTCAATTGAAAAAGTATACTAAATGTTTACATTTTCAATGTCACTAATAATAAGTAACATTCTTAAAACATAATATAAAATTGATCAAAAGGGTTTATAGTAAGAACCGAAAAAAATATATCTTCTATTCTAAAAAGTGTGCAACTTCATATATCATTTGTTATGCTTGGTTGAAAAATATTTATTTATTAAATTTTTATAATAATATTTTTTTAACCAACCGCTTTAAATATTAGATAAAGTGACACACTTTTTAAAAAACAAATTTACACTCCACTTATGTAGCCCATAAATGCATGAATCATCTCTAATGACAAATTAAAATACCTCTTCATTATTGTCTTTAAAGGGTTAACTCCAATGGGATAAATAATTCACAAAAAAAATCCTATAATCACAAAAAAAAATGTAAATTGATTTTAAATTTACCTATTGAGATAACCTGTTTTCATTTGTTCAATTGGGAAACAATTAGATGTACCAATACTGGTTAAATAGTTAAAATTTATATATTTTTTAAAATTTTAATTAGATTTCTTTCATGACCAAATACTCCATCTGTCCCATAATATAGGGCACCATTTTAATAGAATTTGTGTCCCTTTTTATACGGAGTAAGTCGTTTTAGAATATCTATGTAGTATTAAAGAGTTCATTCCAAATACACCCATCATAATTACATAGGGGTGATAGGGTAATAATTACAATAGAGAAAGAAATGAATAGAGTTGTAAAGTTTTAAATAGGGGTAACTTTGGAATGACAACATATTTTTTGATAAAATTTAAAGTAATAATTACTTTTCTTAATCTGCATGAATTAGGTAAAAATGACTTATATCAAGGAACAGAATGAGTATAAGACTTTCATTAATGAAAGTGTCACCAATCATAAGACATCGTCACATTTCTCATTTTGATGGGGATATCGGTCCGAGGATATTTTTGAGGTTATGCAAAATGATTAACAAGTGGTTCAATAATAGTATAAAAACTTGAATTATTTTGATTGTATTATTCTTATGTAACGGAATAATTATTAAAGAGAGAGTGGATATTAAAAATGAAAAAAACTATAATAAATAAGGGTATAATTAAAAAAAATAATACAATATTAATTATGCATTTAATTCATAAAATAATGATACCTATATATAGGAGTATTAAACAAGATTAAAAAAAACCTTAAACTACACCCATACTTTCATTGAAAACAAATGGAGTAGCTAGTAATATATACTTTTTAAATTTATTTTTGAACATTTCTAACATACAATGAAAATTTGGATAGTAACACAACAACCTACTAATAAATCAATAATTGAATAACAAATCATTCAATCTTAATCACTAAAATTTGACGTTGGAGTAACATAACCTTATTAAATGACTTATCACTTAATCATTACGTAATTTATTACTGTAGGAGAGGATGATAGTAATGGCCGCCATCCCTATATATCATAGCCATATAGACAAAACAACTAAAGTGATACTCCATCTCTTTCATTGAGATTGGTCTTTTAGGTTTTTTTTTGTTTCACAATGTTTAGCTTTTTACATTTTCAGTACATAAACATATTTTTTTTCCAATTTTAATCTCATTCAGTCATTTCATTTACTCTTCATTAATTATACTTTATCATATCTCTTATCTCTAAACTACTATACATTAATTAATGGACACACTTACTAATAAAAATTAAATACTACTACAATTTTCAATAAGGATTAAATAGGGGCATTTTGGACAAACCATACATAATACTTATAATAATCAACTCCCGAGACCTAAAAGGCCAAACTCAATGAAACGGAAGGTGCACAAACTATCTGATATGAGCACTGAGCAGAGTACCGTCAGAGTTCGATAATTACTCTTGCACCCTTTTTCAATTGAGAAAACGGAGAAAACACCGATAGTGTAGTGGTTTTTTACATCATTAGTGTATCATCCACCATTTATTTGTTTATGATCGTTGACTTTTAAATTAAAATAATACAAATAAATGGTGAATGATGAACTGATGAATTAAAGTAATACAAATAAATAATCAATTCTCTTAGCTTTAACGCACACATATTTTATCATAGAAGGGAAAAAAATGTTTGGTTATTGGAACAATCAAAACTCTTTTAATAGTACTTGATTGTCACATATATATACTCCCTCCGGTCCTATTTATAAGACACTTTTGGGGTTTTTCACTTCCACCAAGGAGAGTGGATAAATTTGTTAGTGACATTGGAAATGTGAAAATTTGATATACTTTTTCAAAACTGCCCCTATAATTATTATTGGAACTCTAAAAAGTGTTGACTTTATAGGGGTGTTAGTGGAAAGAAGTAATTAAATGTTATTGAAAATTGGAAAGGGATCTTATAAATAGGACCAAAATAAAAACCCCAAAAGGGTCTTATAAATAGGACTGGAGGGAGTAAGAGTTTAAGATGAAATTAGATTAAATTTAAACTTCTTCAATAGCCTCCCTTCAACACCCCCTCTTCTTCAGGTTTCATGGGTTACCATGGAATTACACAAGGTTTGCCTCACTCTGCTCGTTTTTTGCATGCAGGATAGTTGAGAATGATCTTTTTAAGCAGGACTGGAGGTCTAGAACAAGGGTTGAGATATATCAATATGTTGTCCTAAAGTGGACCCTTGCACTTCTTATTGGTTTATTCACTGCCTTTGTTGCTTTCTTTAACAATCTTGGAGTTGAGAATATTGCTGGTTTCAAGCTTTTACTCACCACCAATCTCATGCTCAAGCACAAGTACGATTATTCTTTTTTTTTTTTTTTTTTGACATTCAGTACGATTATTCTTATTCACCTGACTTTGTCGCATCTAATTTTCTGCTTCTCTTTGTACTTCTAGTATAGTAGACATGCCCTTATTTTTTAGCTTATTGAAGGCTTTTTTAGTTGGTTATCTAGTATCGTAGGAGTAATCTATATATTGCCATTGCGGTGATTGAGTAAATGCTCTTCATTGGTGTTATTAAGCATAAAGGCATCTATATATGTAGGAATTTGTTCCGGTCGAATTATAAGAAAAAACACATATTTTCTTCTGAGAAACTAACTAATTTTATTAAATTTTGTATCATTTTTAATGTCATTTTCTTGAAATATCCCTAAAAAAAATTTATCTTATCTAATTTTTTTTCATTATTAATAATATTTTCTTAAAATATCAATATTTTTTTTATAAATTTAAGAAAATTAAATACAATTAACTAACATCCATAATAAGCGTGAAATTAGTTATTTTTCTTATAATTCGAGCCGTAGGGAGTACAAACATTACAAGTTGATGGAGATACTTTTATGGTTTCTTATTTATTTGCCTTTTTACGAAGAAAAAATAGTGTGAGCATGGAAAATGCTTTGTTGGTTTAGACAAAATCAATTTCGGTGATCTCTACGTCTTTGAGGGAATTAGTCTCCAACTGTCAACTAGAGGACACCCTCCATGCATTAAAAAAAAATCGTTCTTTTTTATATGTTTTATTGAGGATCTTAAAAATATGATAAATATTATTTTTTTATGTTTGTTCATGTTTAATATGCTTTGATTTATATAAATAGTAGAAAAAAATAAATCATTATAATGAGAAAAAAATACAAATAATATATTAAATATATTTCTTTTAAAAATATGTTGTTTTTAACTAGACAACAAATTATATACTCCCTCTGGTCCTATTTATAAGATTCTTTTGAGATTTTTCACACCCACCAAGAAAAGTGGTTAAGTTTGTTAGTAGCATTGAAAATGTGAAAATTTCATATACTTTTTCAAAACTATCCCTATAATTATTATTGGAACTCTAAAAAGTGTTGTTGACTTAATAGGAGTGTTTGTGGAAAAAAGTAATTAAATGCTATTAAAAATTGTAATAAGGTCTTATAAATAGGAACAAAATAAAAACCCAAAAGAGTATATAGGTTTTGCTTCAATATCCATTTCTTTGGGAAGACCATCTTTCAAGAGAAAAGAAAAGGGTTATCAGGGCATCCACACCGATGCAAAATGAATTATCCTTAAAAATTTAGGGATTGTCCCTAATATTTTGTAACGGAGTGGGAAAAGTGTAATATGTCCCTACGTAGGGATTGCCTTTATTTTAGGATAAAGAAAATGGGAGAAATGGAAGAGAGAGAAAAAACAACAACCAATAATATTAAGAGTGCGAGATAGTATGTGATCAATTTTAAGAACAAATGTTTTATGAATGAAAAGAAAATATGAAATTCGTCTTTAAAATATAGGAAAATGTGAAAAATAATAAATAATAGGTTGGTCCATTTAGGGACCACCTTTTTTGTCCATGTGTGTGAATGTTCTTCTACCCTTTTTACGTGGTCTAATAAAAAATGTCAAATGTGTTTTGATGCCACATAAGCTTAGTGTAAATACAAATTAAAAATTTTGCAATTAATTCTTTAGGTTATTCACATAAAAACAATGTTTTTGTCCCTAGCTAATATGATTTACCCAGGATACCTCCATTAATTTTCCCTATTTTATTACTCCCTCTCATCAGTCAAGTATTTTGGAATAACTGCGATATTACTTTTATTATGGAACGTAACAGGTATTATGAGGCATTTGGAGTGTTTGTGGGTAGTAACTTGATTTTAGCAATTGGTGCTGGAGTCCTGTGTGCCTATATTGCCCCTGCAGCAGCAGGGTCTGGCATACCTGAAGTGAAGGCATTCCTAAATGGTATTGATGCTCATTCTATTCTGGCTCCATCTACCCTTTTTGTCAAGGTTAGTCGTTGGATACAACTCATCAACTCTATAAGAATTATTTCATATGTTACTATTATTATTATTATTATTATTATGTGTGGGTAGATCTTAATAATCTATCTTATAATTTTTTTTTCTCTATTCACTTCACTTCACTTAACTATATATATATATATATATATATATATATATATATATATATATATATATATATGCAGATATTCGGTTCAATATTGGGGGTTGCTGCAGGATTTGTTGTGGGTAAGGAAGGACCTATGGTACATACTGGTGCTTGCATAGCTAACTTACTTGGACAAGGTGGTTCTAGAAAATATAAGCTAACTTGGAAATGGCTGAGATATTTTAAGAATGACAGAGATAGAAGGGATTTGATAACATGCGGTGCAGCTGCTGGTGTTGCGGGTGCTTTTCGTGCTCCAGTTGGTGGTGTCCTTTTTGCACTTGAAGAAGCAGCTTCATGGTGGAGAAGTGCTCTTCTGTGGCGTACTTTCTTTACAACAGCTGTGCTAGCTATGGTGCTCAGAGCCCTCATTCAATTTTGTGAGGGTGGAAAATGTGGTCTTTTTGGGAAAGGAGGTCTCATCATGTTTGATGTTAATTCAGCAAAACCTGCATACAGCATACCAGACCTCCTTGTAGTTATATTTCTTGGAGTTATTGGTGGTCTTTTGGGAAGCCTTTACAATTATCTTGTGGATAAGGTCCTCCATACTTATAGCATCATAAATGAGTATGCATACCTGACCCTCAAACTTCCCTTTAATTTATGTAGTACAGTATATACATAGAATAGTAATCATATATCTATAATATATAATTGTGAATCAATCGGTTTTGGTATGCATGCAGGAGAGGCCGAATATTCAAAGTGGTACTTGTGATGATTATCTCGGTGATGACCTCATGTATACGGTTTGCACTTCCAATGCTATCAAAGTGCTTGCCTTGTCCTGTTGCCACGGTGGATGATGATAAGTGCAGTGCAGGTGCAGGTGCAGGGCTGTCTTTGCACTACAAGGATTTTCGATGTCCTCCAAACCACTACAACGACCTCGCCTCCCTCTTGTTTACTACCAATGATAATGCTATCCGCAACTTGTTCATTGCTGACAACACATTCCAACTCTCCACTCTCCTCGTGTTCTTTGTAGCAATATATTTGGTTGGAGTCATCACCTACGGCATTGCCATTCCCTCAGGCCTCTTCATTCCTGTCATTCTTGCCGGTGCTTCCTATGGCCGCCTCGCCGCTAGTCTGTTAGGCCCCTTCACAGTTCTTGATGCCGGCTTGTTCGGCCTCCTCGGCGCTGCTTCCTTTCTTGGTGGCACAATGAGAATGACCGTCTCTCTTTGTGTCATCCTTCTCGAGCTCACCAATGACCTTCTCATGCTCCCTCTCCTCATGCTAGTTCTCCTTATCTCCAAGACCGTGGCTGACTGTTTCAACAAAGGTGTTTATGATCAGATTATGCATATGAAGGGGATGCCTTATTTGGAGGCCCATGCTCAACCATACATGAGGCACTTGGTTGCTAGTGATGTTGTGTCTGCTCCCTTGTTTACTTTCTCTGGGATTGAGAAGGTTGGGAAGATTATGCATGTTTTAAAGATGACACGACATCATGGTTTCCCAGTGATTGATGAGCCTCCGTTTTCGGATGCTCCAGAGTTGTGTGGGTTGGTGTTGAGGTCGCACCTACTTGTGCTTCTCAAGCACAGTAAGGGATTCTTCACAAGAGAGGGGGTGAAAAGTGGGTCCACCATCATGGCAAGGTTCAAAGCACATGACTTTGCAAAGGCAGGGTTAGGGAGAGGGGTGAAACTTGAGGAGTTGGATATATCAGAAGAGGAGATGGAGATGTATGTTGATCTGCATCCAATAACAAACACATCACCATACACAGTGGTAGAAACAATGTCACTTGCAAAAGCAGCTGTTCTATTTAGGGAGCTTGGCCTCAGGCACTTGTTGATTGTCCCAAAAACAAATGGAGTAAGTTCCTAATTTCTTGTCTTTCTTACTTTCTCTCTCTATATATATATTATATATAATGAGCCGGCTAGAAAGCAGAACTGGAGTAACAAGTAACATAGTTGCTTGTAATAATTGTTGCAGAGGCCTCCAATTGTTGGGATATTGACAAGGCATGATTTCATGCCAGAGCACGTGCTGGGACTATTCCCCCATGCAAACTCTCACAACAAGTAAAGGAATCCATCCATCACTTGAAGAAGACAAGCTAGCCATGTTCAAGGCCTTAATTTACTAGCTCTGTTGAAGTTTTAGTTCTAGTTCTAGAGCTATTGGATTTTATGCAGAGGATTGTTTTTTGGATTTTATTGTTTTTTTTTTTTATGGAACTTGTTTTATTTTAAGGGTATTTATTATAAACTATGCATTCAAACATATATATTAAAAGTAAAGATGTATTGAAAAATTAAATATTTATTTCTTGATTAATTAAACATAGCATTTTTCGAGAAAAACTTACTTTAAAATATGGTTTACAAGAGGTTTTTGACAAGAATGTAAAATAGTGATGATGATATACATGAGGCTTTGATGAAAAGAGTTTTTGATAAAAATGGAAAAGAGAGAAAATTGTGTCCTTAAATAAGACTTTTTTTTTGGTAAAGAAAAATTGCATTATCAACGATCAAATGAAAGAATACATCAACAAGGCAATAATTTAGTCCCTAGCCACCTTCTAGGAAGGGTTCTAGGCTCTAAATTATTCCTAAAAGCCAAAATCAATAAAAAAACAATACAAATTATGAGCAGGCCTATACTAAAGCTTTTATTCCGTGAAGAATAATACTATTTGGGCCATTATTACGAGCCCAATTGCTACTAATGCTAAATATTTTCAGAGCTAGCTCAGTCTGAATCATTACCAACACCTGAGTTGGTTGAAATCGTGTATCTTTGAAAATCCTTAAATAAGACTTGGATGTCAATAATTTTAAAAAAAATAAGTTGGTTTATTCTTGTGCATTTTTGTGACTTCTTGTGTTATTATAACATGATTTATCGATGCAAAATGCATAAGAGGGATGATTGAATACAAGAATCTTCGATGAGATAATTTTTTGACAAAGAACTAAAAAACAAAAAATTGTATATTTAGGCTTGGATGACATGTATTTACGAAAAAAAATTAAAAATTTGGTTTATTGTATTCTTGTGGCTTTTGGTGTTATTATAACATTATTCTTTGACCCAAAATGCAAAATAGAGATGATGATATACAAGAGAATTTGATGAGATAAGTTTTTAGCACAAAATGAAAACAAAAAACATGAAAATTGTATAATTAAAAGTTTGGATGGCAAGATGTTTTGACAAAATTAAAAATTTTGGTTAATAGTAGCAATCTTGTATCTTTGATGGCTTTTGCTGCTTTTATAGCATGATTTCTTAACGAAAATGCAAAAAATAGTGAGGCTTTCATAAGATAAATTTTTGACAAAAATGAAAAAAAATGAGAAAATCATAAAAATTGTGTACATAAAAGCTTGGATGCCATGAATTTTTTGATCAAAATAAAAAAATTTGGTTTATTGTATTTTTGTGCTTCTCATGGCTTTTGGTGCTATTATAACTAAATAAAAATTTGGATGATGATATATAAGAAGCTTCAATGAGATAGGGTTTAACCAAAAAATAAAAAAAAGAAAAAAATTGTATACTTCAGACTTGGATGATATGAAAATTTTGTTTATTGCATTCTCGTGCCTTTTGTGCCTTCCGGTAATGTTATAACTTGATTATTTGACCTTAAAATCTGGATGATGTTATACAAAAGACTTCAATGAGATGAGTTTTTGTTAAAAAAAATATAAAAGCGAGAAAATTATATACTTATGGCTTGAATGACATCAATTTATCAACAAAAATAAAAAAAATTCATTTATTCTTATGCAATTTTGTGGCTTTTGTTGCTATTATATCTTGATTTTTTGATGCAAAATGCAAAATAAGGATGCTTGTATACAACGGGCTTTTATGAAATGAGTTTTTGAAAAGAAAAAAAAGGAAAAGTGAAAAAATTGTATCCTTAAAATTTGGATGCCAGTATTTTTAACAAAAATAATAAAAAAAATTGATTTATTGTATTCTTCTGCTTTTAGTCTTATTACTCCTTTTGGTTTTATTTATAAGATTTTTTTTGCGGTTTTTATTTTGGTCTTATTTATAAGACCTCATTTCAATTTTTAATAGCATTTAATTACTTATTTCCACAAACACTCCTATTTATTTAATACTATTTAGATTTCCAATAATATTAATAGGGGTAATTTTGAAATTACATATCAAAAGTTCACATTTCTAATACAATTAACTACAATTAATCTAAAAAGTATTAAATAAATAAGGGTGTTTGTGGAAAAAAGTAATTAATGATCAATGAAAATTGGCAAAGGGTCAAAATGAATAGATACAAGTGTCAAAATGAATAGATACAAATTGTCTTTATTTAAAATAAATAGAGAAAAAATAAAAATGTGAAAATGGTATTATATTTAGGGACGGAAAAAATATAATAATAGAGATAATTTTAAAAAGTATATCAAATTTTCACTTTTCTAATGCTTTCGCTTTTCTAATGCATTAACAAATTTAACCACTTTTCCTGTGAGAGTGAAACCCCCAAAAAGTGTTATAAACGGGAAAAGACGGAGTATAACATTATTCCTTGACACAAAATGATGCAAATGGTATGCAAGAGGATTTAATGAGATAAGTTTTAGACACAAAATGAGAAAAACCTAATAAATTGTTAGGATAATACTGTATGAGTTTTTTGATTAATCTTACTCTTGTGTTTTTGGTGGGATTTGCTGCATGATTTGATTGGGTCTATATAGAGATGGAAGAAGGAGGAGGAGGAATGGAGAAGAAGAGCATGAGGGGTCGGAAGGAGAAGAGGAAAGAGAATAAGAAAAAGAAGAGGAAGGAGGGTCGGAAGGAGAAGGCGGTGAAGGAGAGGGAAGAGGAAGAGGCAGCGATGAAGGATGAAGAGTATCGGAAGAGGGTGGAGCAGATGGAGCGGGAAGAGGCCCTCCGGATGGAAAGGGAAAGGATGGAGTTCGAGGAGAGAGAAAGGGCTTTCCAACAACAATTACTCCTGGACAAGCAGAAGAATCTGAAGAAGCTTCTAGAACAATCCGAAGAAGAAGAAGAAGAAGGGCTTCCGGAGATCATATGGAAAGGTAACGAGATCATCTTCAATAAGAAGAAGGAGCAAAAGATGATTCCTTATAACGTAAGCACTCACTTTCTCTCTCTGCTTTCTATTAATCACTCACTCACTTATAAAGATGATTCATTCATTGCCCTTTCAGCAGCAATTGGACAATGACAATGACAATGACAATGACAATGACGACGACAACTGCAGCAAGAGAAGAGCAAGAGCAAGAGCAAGATCAGCTGCAGCTTTATCATCATCAAATCCTCTTGCTGTTCTTGTTCCTCCTTCTTCTAATTTTGGGACAGAAAAGGACAAAGCTCATTGCCCATTCCACATGAAGACAGGAGCATGCCGTTTTGGCCATCGTTGTAGCAGACTCCATTTTTACCCACCCACCTCTTCCACCCTTCTCATCTCCAACATGTTCACTCCTCCTTCTTCTTCTTCCCTCCTTGATGACGACTATGACAACTCCCTTGAGGTCTCTCTCTCCCTCTCCCTCTCCGGAACACTCTTGTATCCTCCCTCCTCCTTCACTTTTTTATTTCCTGCACTCCTACTCCTAGTATATATTCTTTACATATTCTTTGCTCCTTAACCACCATCATAACTAGTCACCAGGCCTTATTATGGTATGGAGCCAGCTAGCTATGTTGCAGATTCATGGTCATGGCCGAGGGACTATTCATCACGTGCTCAGCAGACATGCTGCCCCGTCTTCTGTTTTCATTCTTGTCTGACTTGTTTGTTTGTTTACCCCCTTTTCAGTATACAGATGAGGAGGTTGAAAGCTGTTACCAAGAATTTTATGAGGATGTTCACACCGAGTTCCTCAAGTTTGGAGAAATTGTCAACTTCAAGGTTTTTGATTTACTACTCTCTCTCTCTCTCTCTCTCTCTCGTTAGATTTTGTTAAATGATAATCAATGATGGTTTATTTGCTATACAGACAGGGAAAGAAAAAAGAAAGTAAATGTACAGGTTACTCAATTGTTTTTTTTAATGTGCTTTTGATGTCTTCTTGTTCGAATGTCCATAGTGGTCCTACCCTGCTCGAGCAGGAAGCCAAAAAGGGGATTATCATTACTGCCTTTTTGAAAAACCAATGGGATAACAGTTTTTGGAAACCAAAATGTGCATCACATGTGAAAATAACTATTTTGAGGCCTTCACTTCCCTTCTCCTGCGTTTAAAGTTTCTTGAATCTCAATGCATTAATCTTATTTTCTATGTTCTATCCCTGTCAGGTGTGTAAAAATGGTGCATTTCACTTGCGAGGAAATGTCTACGTGCAGTATAAATCGTTGGATTCTGCTCTGCTTGCTTATAACTCAGTTAATGGTCGCTACTTCGCAGGGAAACAGGTATCGCATTCTTATGTCTTGTTTGGGCTAGATGAAAATATCTTGAATGTTGTAGATATGATATGATTCTATGAATTTCATGAATATTCTAAGTCTCTAAGCATTGATATGAGGGTAGTAGGTGGAAAGATTTAGGAGTTTTATGATGTGGTACAGAAGACTTGAATTTCCTGGCATTCTTCATATGCTTATCTGGGCATGGTTTTTGGCAGATAACTTGTAATTTTGTTAATTTGACAAGATGGAAGGTTGCCATTTGTGGAGAGTATATGAAATCAGGTTACAAGGTATACGATTATATTAATGGCTACTGTCTTCCACTTTGTTTTTTGGATGCTAATAACTACTGACTGGTTAAATTGTGCTCTTGGTTGGTTTCAACCAAAGTTTTTTGACATTGAAAATGTTTTGAATTGATGTATCATGCTCATATATTCAAGCTGTTCCTTTTTTTTTCTTTTGCATTTGAACAGACATGTTCTCATGGAACAGCTTGCAATTTTATCCACTGTTTCCGCAATCCTGGAGGTGACTATGAATGGGCAGATTTAGACAAACCACCCCCAATGTATTGGATCAAAAAGATGGCCGCTTTATTTGGTTATTCTAATGATTATGTGAACTTAAGGGAGCGGGAAAATTTTAGTGCGATGAAGAACTCCCACAAGATGTCAAAAACAGATTCTGACAGGTATAGCTACACTTTATTTTCCCGTAGTCCATGATATGCAATGGGTTTAATCGTTTACTGAACAATTCGAGAACTTAAAAAGGATTTTAAACTGACCAAATTTTGTGGTAATTTTTGGTATGAAGGAGGAAAGGATTGAATCTTTTCAGTTGGTGTTTATAGTATTTATAAATCAATTGAAAGTTTTAAGAGGCAAATGGGAAGCAAAAGTATTGAACCTCTTATCAATCATATTCTTTTGACCATGTCAGTGTTTGTGTATATTTTTTGCATGTCAATTTATACTTGTTCTTATAGTATCAGATTGTTTTGTAGGCATCACTCACAAAGATCAAGATCCAGGGAGGTGGTTCAGTTAAATAGTGGTTGTTCTAGTAGAAGAAAACATGACGATGAAAGAAGGCAAGTAACTCCTGATGAGGAGCAGAATGGCAACTTAAACGATAATTACAAAAGGAAACACGGAATTCCTGATACTGATTCTGACAGGGAATGGTTAGACAAGGAGGGATATAGGGAAAAGCACTATAAACATGCTAGGAAAAGCTCATTTAATAGGAAAAATGATGACAACAGCAGAAGCCACGAAGAGGATTCTGATACAGGTTGGGCTGCTATTACCAGGGACACTGAAAAACAGCATGGCAGACAAGGAAAAAACTCACGAAAGTCATACAAGGATGGCAGCAAGGACTGGATTTATGAGGCAGGGCCATATGGGCATAGAGACGGTAAAAGTCACCGTCATAGCAAAAGCAAAAGCTCAAAACATCAGAACAGGGACAATGGTAATGTAGCTACCGAATCTGAATCTGACAAAGATTCGTTCGATAGAAGAGACATGGAAACACAACCTGATTACTCTAGGAAAAGCAGGAGACACAGAAGAGATAATGAAGAAGTTGATGAAGGTTGGTCACGAAGGGAGAGTAGCAGGCGAGCACATAATCATAAAAAGAAGACCTCTAAACATCAGAAGAAATCGGATTCCATCAATGCAGACACTAAGGATGATTGCCAGGAGAACAGTGGAGAATTATCTGCCAAGAACTTATGCGAGGACAGACATCATAAAACCAAATGAAGTGATGATAACCACTTACAACACCCTTTAAGATTTTAAATTCTCATGGTTAGAAATTGTTTTGTAATGACTGAGAAAGGGCTGTGAACCCAGAAAATAATGGGGGGGGGGGGGGGGGGGGGGGGGGGGGGGTGTTGTGCAGTTGCCAGATCAAACCTTGGTATTTGCACTTTTATGTCTTGCAGGTCGCAACTCTACTAACCGACTACCTGATGGGGACTAATATTTTCTAAGCTTTCCCATCTTTTCTAGAGTTATGTTGCTTGAAGAAAACAGGTGTGACTTTTGTGCCGGTTCTACTTTGTGTATATACCATATTTTCAGTTTTTCCGTCTAGGCAAAATTTAGTTAGGCAGCAAGGGAGTTGTTTAGTTAAATCTAATTAAAGCAAAGAAGTTGTTTCTGTAATCCGAAATTTCAATTAAAGAATACTACTTGTTATCATAAGGCAATCAAAATAAACTGGCATACATATAAGCAATCTGGTTGAGCTAGATGACAAACTATAAAAAAGCAGGGTTTATATATATCCAACAAGGAATTAAAGCCAAGCCACCTGGATTTGCTGTTCACACCTATTCAAACTAATAGTCGTTGTTGTTGTTGTTGTCGAATGCGAAAACATGGACATAAGCAGCGAACCAAATAAGCACCAAAGCTAAAAACATATCCAAATTGACCACTTGATCTTTCTTCAGTTGCAGCTGTTTGAATTTCTGCTGGCACTGGAATGCCATAAACAGGTTCTGAATCAGATACTAAGTATTGCTGATATGATAATGTCGAGCTGCTTGTGGTGACAGTCGCATCCAGAGTTGGGGTCTCTTGTTGTGCCAAGAATGAGAATGTGCCATAATTGTTGTGTTGAGCTGATTCTTCAAGCCATGAGCATGAAGTTGAAGAAGGTAAGGGTGGAGCTGATGGTTGAGCAGAGGAGGGGGAGGGGGAAGAAGAGCAGCAATAGTAGTGGCAACATGGTGGTGGTGGTGGTGGTGGTGGAGGGTAACAAGGCTCATTATAGTGGAGGAGGGCCTTCTTTTTCCTTCTCCTTTTGGACCAAAACTTGAGTTTCTTCATTATGTTTTTCATGATAGAGGAGGAGTCGATCTCGTGTTGTGTTGTTATCTACACTCAACATAGATCACATTCACATATATATATATATATATATATATATATATATATATATATATATATGAATGAATTTTGAATTGCTATGTGCTATGCAATTTCAACATCCACCCGTCTTTCCTTTGAAAAGAGATAGCTGTTAGTCGTTACACAGCAAAGGGAACGCGCTTATCTCACATTTTCTTCGTTTTCAAATATTTGACCGTTGCATATCTTTACACATTTTAGCATTTAACCAATGTTGATAATAATTGATGTACAAGAGAGTAGTAGTATATCAATATTAAATAATGATTAAAAAACAAACACATAAAACATTAGGTGAGAGGGTGTTCATAAACCATTAAAAAATCATTTTTTTCTTGTTCTCACTTCCTAAAGTTGAAACCCTCATGTACCCCGTAACCTTCTCCTCTACCACCAGAGTGTCATCATAGCGACGTCACTGGGGCATGCTCAAGTCTTCGAAACTATATATGCCGTGGAGCACCCAGTGGCCCGGATCCAGGTTGAAAGTGGTGATGGTTACTTCTGTGGAGGTAAAGTTAGTGCTGACGCTCAACTGAGAGGTGATCTCCAGTGCCTCCATCGATGCCAAATAAAGCAAGCTTTTCTCAATTTTTTGGGATGGCAGGACTCAAACATTGAACAAGGACATCTGCAAATTCACCAAGCTTTACTTTAAGTGGGAATGGCCAATGTTTAAAATTTAAGTAGACCAATCATGGGAGTGATCCGTGGACTCCCCTGGCAGTGCTCCGGTGACAGAGCATAAGTTGTGGGCAGTTTTGAATGTAGGGGTAGATATCAAGGGTTTGACGAACCGGAGCATAGCTTCTTTTTTTATAAAATTTGAATAATTTTTTCAAGAAAAAAGTAAGTTAATTTTTAAAACTTGAAGAAGAGGTAACCTGCTAATTGCTATGATACGATGACATTAACCAACCAAAGAGTGATAGCACTCCTATTCTATGATATCAGAGTAATTCAAAAAAATCTACACCAGATTGTGCAAAACAGCTGCCAAGGAATTGACCAAAAAAATCTGTTAAGGGGAGGAAAAAAAAAGGGCTCGATATACATACATTAAATAGTATTCAAAGATATAGAAAGTTAAATACTTATATACAAAAATGAGATGCATCACATCAAGTGAATTACAAAAAGAACCAAAAAAAAATGCATACTTAACCAAAAGACATACATTTCTTCATGCTCACCTGCAACCCATTCAAATTTGAACAAGCAAGGACCAAGATTCTTGGCATAGAAGAAATGGAAAACCACAATACCCAAACAAGCCTGTCTTTCAAGGAAGATCAATCATCAGTAGTATAAAACCAGTCCTCTCTGCATTGATGTCGTCATGCTGCTCCAACATAAGATACAGAATACATCTCCTATCAGCCATGCCCATGATGAAGTGCCTGACAAGCTCATCCTCCCTCAATTCTTTCATGTTCTACTTCCTACTTTCATACCAATATTATTTGTATATTAACAACTGCAGTATTGAGAGAGCCAGGAGTATTAGCAACCGGACCCCACAATAGATGACTGGTCCTCTGGATTGACTACTGCTTCAGAATCCAGTTTACTTGGTTTAGCTTCTTCATTGATAGGAAGTCCTATTTTTGGTGAAAGCTTCTTCACCTCCTCTGCCGTGTAGATGAAAATTTTCCTCACAACACTGCAGAATTCACTGCAGTAAAACAGCAAGCAAGAATTTTATATCAACATAAATACAAAATTCAAGAATATGGCACACAATTCAAGTGTCCTACTAAATAAATATCAGCATCATATGATCTTACAGCCATGGATCATCTCCAACCATCATCATATCGTCTTCATTATCAGTGTAGACAACCTGCCATTTTTTTGTGGATCCACAAAGCTCGCCCTTGATGTCAAACATCTCTTCCAATTTCCTAAGCAGATCTTCATATCCATCAAACCGTGTTAAGTCCACAGCCCTACCGACAGCCATACCTTGCATGTGAACCTATAATAATATTCAAATTGTATCATAAATAATCTAATTACATTATAGAGGTAATGCCCACTTGTAAAATAGAGGAAGCTAAACCACTTTTTATCAGCATAAAGTTTAATTGGAATCATGATAAAAAAAATAAAAAAGAAAAAAGAACTAATCACTATAGCTTTTATATTTAATGATGACTTGTAGATTCTATTGCAAAGTTAAAAGTTTCTTTTTTCCAGATGAATCCTTTGATGTATGTTCCGAGGCATGGAAAAATATTGAAAGTTGTATTGTGTATCAGCGTCGGAATAAAATATACATTAAAGAATTCTATTCATTTTTATTTATGTTATATTTATTGATTGTGTGAAGCAGATAGATTCTAACATATATCATAAGGAGCATAAATCATCATCATACAATTCTGTGACATGAAGATACAATATAAATAATTGCATACAGTCAACATCATTAGAGCAAAGGAAAAATAAGGCAAGAAAGTTGCGGGATTGAGAATGAAAATGGGGAGGGGTACAGAGTATGATAAACCAGCATTAAAAACAGTTAGGCTACCTTTGTGCAGCTTCTTATTTGCCTGCTTTGTGACTCCTGGGGAGACCGCAAGCTTGATTTTTCAGCATCGAAACTTACTGAAGGCATATCAGATCGATTAACATTTGATGGTTCAGAATGCTGGTCAGACTCCACATCCAAACATGGAACAGAGCTATCATCGCCTACCCTTCCTGACAAAGTAACTGTTGGTAGACATTCTTCTGCATTAGAACTCCCAAGTAACTGAATCCCAAAGAGCTTACAGCCATTTCCAGTGCCTTGTCTCTTTTCTCCAGATTCTTTAACTGCCATAGGTGAAAAAGATTCTGTGAAGTTCTCAACCCTATTAGACCAATACATTGACTTGTTGGAAGCAGAGCTGTTCCCACCAAAACCAAGAAAGTTAGAGGCTGTAGGATTGAATTTAGGTGATGGATAGAGGTCTAGTCCTTGCTGAGGGTCACGATAAGAGAAAGTAGGAGATTCAACTGGTGATTTCCATACGCCTGGTGGAAATTGAAAAATAAATTATGCAAAAAAGTACCATATATAACAGAATTGTAATAAAGAAATAATAGTGTAAGACCATGCCACCTTGCAGAGAAGACTCTGGCAAAGTTGATGGTAGAATGGGAGGCCGTGATCTCTTGTTTCTTTGGGTTGGCTGGGAGTTTACAGGAGCAGTAGACACGAGTGGCTCCAATTCCCATGGAGAAACTCTATCAGGACGTAAAATTGACGATGGTTCATCCCATTGAACCTGAAATACATTATAGATCATAACATTAATGAGCCAAAAGATGCTATGTAACTTTCAAAAGTTAGCCAATTAGGAGATCAGCATGTTGCCTTTGTATTCATCTCATACGAAATCTTAGCCATTTTCTGGCAGCTAAATGTGTTTTTATGAAATCTCTCCTGTTAGGGCAGTCAATGTGTACATCACTTAACACTTAAAACCATCTAAGGCTGCCAATTGGACAATCTAATAAGAACGTATACTATCAGGTCCTAGCAGTGTTTGGGTTGACATGAAAGTATAGTCAAATCCAGTCAACCATTTTTATCAAATTATAAAAGGATAACTCAATCCTCTCCCCCACCGTAGGAAAAGACCTAATACAATAATAATTCCCTTTCCCTACTCCTGAACTTCATGTGTCTCACTCAGTCACTCTACCCCCTCCTTCCGCTGCAAGGACCAATGCCTGACAACCACCAGACTGCCATTGGAAAGTTGCCCGACTATCACCAGACTGCTGCCAGACCGCTGCCTGATTACCAAAAGACAGCCGCCCAACCACCCAAACCCTAGCCATTCTTTCCAGGAACCAAACACCAAAGCCATGGCCATTCTTCTCGGTAAATTACAGACAATGGCCTCTTAATCCAGTTCAAAGACACGCTTTCAAATTACGACCATTGGATTCTGGGAACAAATGGCAAAAGTCACACCAAACTTTCAAGTTCCAAATTCAAATGCGGGTGCAAAACCACACATCTAGAGTGAGCCACTGCTCATGACATTGCTGGACGAGTAGACTGTCATGAGATTGTTGGACCATATGAGATATGACAATGATCGGAGTTGGGATGGGTCATGGGCGTCACACATGATGGGGAATTCGGGATTTCTAGATTCTATAATTCTATCTTCATTTTTCATCATGGAAGGTTTATACATGGTTACTGGTTTTTGCTTCAACTGACAAAGATGGTGATCTTAAAGAAAATGTCAAAGGATAGTCATGGTAATAGTTTTATATACCATCAGGTTCTTTAGACTGTGTGCCCCGAAGTCCTGATAGTATAAGTGCTGATCAGCTTCTTACACTGTCATACCTTATACTATTATCCTATGTTATCAGGTGTACCAAATGAAAAGCCTTAGAAAATATTATATGCTAGATTGTTCCACAAACAAAGCACCGTCAATATTGACCTTTCTTGATATATTTGGAAGAAGAAACTCCACTTTTTGGTTGTTTATCACTAAAATTACAAACGATATATTTGGAAAAATTTTAAATTTTTTTAATCCTACTGAATGTATACTACAAAATAAGCTTTTGAATTTTAATAAAAACAGTACAAACTTTTAATGATCGCCACTCAGAATCAGCCCAGACTGATGATTTATTATCTCCAACACCAACAATTGTGCCGCTGAACCTGAATTCAAGGTGAGGAAAGTTTATCAGATTGCCTAAAGTACTAAAATCAAAATACCAAATGTCAGGCAACCAGCTTGAGCACCTTCTTTCAGGAACTTCATCACCCTCAAATCTCATTTTGAATCTCATCCCAACAGAAAGTTTATGACTTTGAGCTTCAAGATACTTGTTGACACTCACAATAAACTCTGACCGGCTTGTTCTGTGATAAATGTTGACAGTCAGCATAAAGTCTCTACTCATTAAAGAAATAAAAGAGGACTTGAATATCACCTCTATCATGATATTACACCTAAAAAGGTTTATTAACTGCATGCAAGCAGGTAGGCATATGCATAAATACAAATAAAACACAGTTCTATACAGTAGTTCAAGTTTTCACTAATCGCTAGCAAAATATGACAAGCTGACATCCTCAACATCTAACTTGAATATGGGAATAATAGCTTCATAGAATTAAATACAAGACCTGGGCTTGTAAAATACAGAAAACAGTGTTCCAGTGGCAATGGCATGAGATGCGGTGGCCAGAACACCAAGATGCATACTGTGACTAGATATGACGGAAGATGGCATGTTGCTTTGCTGTCTCATGAGCCTCCTGACTCCAACTCGCAGCTCTCCATTTTCCCCCCTAGAATATTGCATGCAACAAAAACCAAGCAGAGTCACTAACAATGTTAAGAACAAGCAATTAATAGAAGGTAAAGTAATTTATCTTGCTCCGGGAGGGTGATATAGTACTTCTAAAATCGAACAACTTGCCTTAAGAATATAAATGCATCACCAGCCACTAATTTTTTGGAACTGACAAAGACACTCCACCCAGTGGTCAGTAAGTGTCGCCTAGGTTGCCCTGGAAATTACACTGTTCAGTCAGGAACTTACTGACAGTATGAACATCAAAATATTATTGCACATCATACAAACCAACAAAATAATAGCTGTGTCAGTGAGAATCCTCAAACTAATAAATGCTGCAAAGATTTATTTAACAAAAACCTTTAAAGCGAAAGCTAATAATGAGTATACAAAAATAAACCTGAGGCTATTTCTGTTCTGTTAGGAGGATAACTTTCAGAAATGAAGCAGCTATGGGTTAAATTGAGATATGAAAGAGGTACACATCTATAAATGTAATCAAATGTTGATACAGTAAAAAGCAAATTAATCCCTTCAGAAGGACAGTCATATTTTAAATTTTTTTTCTCTTTGAAACAAAAGCCACATATTCCTAAAGTAGTGTGAATGGTGCTTGCTCGTCACATTCACTTTGCAGAACTATGCAATGCTTCTCCAAACTAAATTGCAGCAGAAACCTCATCAATACAATTTTTTTCCTCAAGCAAAGACTTTGAGAAATCAAATGATCGCACTCTTCACTAAATTCACATGATAAAACTAGGTTCACACTTGAAAGAAGGAAGGGGGAAATTAGCCGAACTACTTACCTCGAAAAATATGTCGAAAATGCCATTCATTACCATGCAAATCAGTTGCAACCAATTCTTGCCACGGAGGTTGTTGAGACATATCCTGAACAACACGATGGAATTATAATTATAAAGAATAAAGGACAAATGAAGACAAGGATGATCAAGTAGCTCTGATAGTTTTGGAAAAGAGGAAGCATGCTAACCAGTGGTGGAAGACAATCATCCGCGTGTCGTCGGAGAACAGAGAAACCTCCATGGGTGCTGGTGTCAGAGGCAGTAAGTGTCTTACAAAACGAATGGACTGTACACCTAGAAGGTTCGGGCAGCGGATCATCAGGGCTTGTAACCTCGCTTTGCTGAACGAAAAAGACAATACATTAAATGAGGGTAGAAAACGAGAAACCAAATGGGCAAGAAGCGTTGTGACCAGAAAAGGAGGTTGAGAGATGAATTAAAGTAGTAGAGAAGTTAAAATAGAAAGATGAAGTGAAGCAGAGAATACTAGCGTAAGAGAGAGCACTAACATGAGGTTCAGGAAGCAAAGTTATCTGTGCATAGACTTCGTCGGTTTCAGGTTCAGCCTGCACAACAAAAGATGAGTATAATAATAATTGAAGATGGTGATCATCATCATATAATATAATATAATTGAAGAAAGGATCAGGATGATAAAGTTGTTCTAAATAAAAGAAAAGTGAGGAGGAGGAGGACCTTGAGATGAACATTAGCGACTTTGCATAAGATTTTAGAAGGGAGATTAAAGGAAGGCATAATCTGGTCGGAGGACTGGTTCATAGAAGCCTCGAGCTATAGAAAGAGGAGGGAGGGAGGTAGGTTAGGTTAATTAATAATTAATAATTAATAATAATAAAAGATAGAATGAAGTGAAGATAGTAAGATGGTAGCATAAGAATAAGATAGCATACCTGCTCCATATGACCTTGAGGGAAGTAATAAACCCTCTCCCCTTGGCGAGGAAGGGTGACAAGGGGCCCAGCACAGGCATGCCACAGTTCCTTGTACAAAGCAACATCATTGGGGTTGGGGTTGGGGTTGGGGTTGGGGTTGGTTGCTGCTGCTGCCCTTGCCCCTCCTCCCCCTGTTATCAATCAAATCAAATCAATTCAATTCAATTCAAATACACAACATACATAGATTAGTAGGTAATTTAATAAAACAATAATTAAGAAAGAAACCTGGAGCAGAAGAAGCACGATCTGAAGCCATCTAATCTATAAAAAAAAAAAAAGGAAATAATTAATTAATTTAATTACTGTACAAGAAAGAGAAAGAGAGAGAGTGAGAACTCAGAGAAGGCAGTGGGTATTATACTAGTATTAGGTTATAGAGTGTGCCCTAACTAACTAACTAACTAAGAAAGAAGGAAGGCATGGCATTCATAGAAATAGAAATAGAGTGATTGCAGATCTCATCTCATCTAATCTTAATTCTTAATCTCAACACAAAGACGGACGGATCCATTTAGAATTAGTAGTTTACTACAGTAATTATTGAATTATTATTAGTTCTGACAGCCAAATTAAAGATAGAAAGACGAGAGAAAGAGAGATCAATTACGTAATTTAGATGATGGATTGGAGAATACCTTCGTCGCTGCTTGCTTTGTTGGTTAGGATCGGGAATTGGTTGCTGTGCTGTGCTGTGCTGAAGCCGACACCAAACTCTCTGTCCCCCTTTCTTCCCTCTTTCTCTCTCTTTTCTACTCTCTACGACTACGACTATTTCTTTTTTTCTTTTCTTTCTTCTAACAAAATCAGATCAATTATTACTGCTTTTAAAATTGTATTTTCTACCAACACACAAAAAAATAAAAATTATTTTTACACAAAAAAAAATAAAAAATAAAAAATATTACTAGTATATTATTTGGACAAACTTTTACAAATATTAGAATGTCAATTTTGAGTGACATATTCAAAACAAAAACTCATGGAAATACCGTAATAATTAGTACTCAACTTTCATTAATTGACTTTCTGGGCTACTAGTAATATATTTCCTCTTCCGTGTATAAGACGCATTTGGTTGATTTTACGTCTATTAACAAAGTTAATTAATTTAGTTAATGATATTGGAAATATAAACATTTAATATGTATTTTCAAAATTATCTATATTAATATTATTGAAAATCTAAAAAATGTTAAATAAACCCTCTGTCCTCAGCCCTTCACCTCCCTAGACCGTTGAACCATCACCGAAGTACCATTGTTGTTACGTTGTTCCTCATCGAAGCACTCTCCATCTCACGTTCTCACCACAAAACAGAGCTGCCACCTCTCCCACACCGAACCACCACCTTGTCTCACTGGTTAGTTGTTGTCCTCACACCATTCATTATGTTTGCTGTAATGTGTTTTCAATTTTTCGATCTAATGTTCGTGTTTTGCTGTAATTGTTGTTTTGTTGTAATTGTTGCAATGCTCTTCAAACGCATTGATAGAGAATTATGCTGTTTTCAATTTTTCAATCTAATGTTATTTGCTTATATATCAGGTACTTTACGTTTCCTATTTTTTTATTCATAAACATATATGTTCCTTTATTATTATTATTTTTTTTGCTGAGCATGAATATATATCTTTTAAGGTTCTTGCATCAACATTTGGTCAAAGACAAAAGGCCAGTCATGTTCTTATCCCCACATAAAACATCTCTTATGATTCAAAAAATGAGTAATCTTGGGTTGATGGATGAGGGAAATCTTACTGCACACCAAAAGAGAGATGGTCAACCGCAGTATATATATAGTTGATACTCTTGGGGAAAATAAGGACAAAGAGTTTTTCCTTGCACCTTATAATGTTGGGTGAGCTACTTGTTTTGTTGAATATATTTTATGATAATGAATTCTATAAAAGGTGATATGCTTAGGATTTGCTAACTAAACATTTCTTTAGAAATCATTGGGTGTTGATTGTCACTAATCGCATTGAAGAACAAATATATTATTTGGATTCTCCGCAAGGAAGTGAACCGAGCATGTACCCTGATATGAAGACAATTTTCACTAGGTAAGTATTTTTTATTTGTGTGTGTGAAGAATTAAATTGTGTACTGATATTTTATTGAATTTGATATTGTTATCAGGGGTTTACAAATTTAGCGGGCACAAAATCAATCCAATGCTACTTCAAACACCATAAAATGGATCCGGTTAAAGGTATTAGCAAAACTTCAAACAAATTATTTATAATTAATATGTTTCAAAATTTTATTTTTTCTTTTTAATTTTTGTTTTATAGTGCCCTTGCCAAGATAATTCAATTTATTGCGACTATTATGTCATGTATTTCATGAGGGCGATCATTGAACAATGTCAAAACAAAAGGCTCCCAGCTACATTATGTCGTTTCCAATGCTTGAAATACACCGAGGATATGCTTACTAGACTCAAGGAAGAATGAGCTCGTTATGTCTTGAATATCATATAATCAATAAGTTATGGTGTTAGGACTTGGGGGTATATTTATAGAAAGAGGGATATATTTCTTTTAGCTATTTTTTTTGTTTATGCAATAGTATAATTTTGAGTTCTATGTGGATGCTCTTGTGAAGAATTGGATAATACAATGGATACGATGCTTTTGATATTTTATTTATTTCCATTAGTATGTTTTTGATTGGAACAAGGATTCTGGATTAATTAGAGATGTATTTAATTAGAAACCCTTTCAATTATATTATTTAATTTTAGTACTTTTTCCAACTCAATTGAAATTTATTTTACTATTTTTGATCAATTATTTGATTTCATTAATATATCCAATAACAAGTTTAAAATTTAAACAAACAATATATATGAGAAAAAAAATTATATAAATATATTTACAGTGCTTGCTTCGGCAAGTGCAGTAGAAAATAGTTATGGAATTCACATTTACAACATTTATTTAAGCAAGTGCAATAGAAAATAAAGGAATTTACAGCGCTCACTTTAACAAATGCAGTAGAAAATAGCCACTAATTTCATATCTACAGCGCTTATTAAAGCAAATGCAGTAAAAAATATGCGAGTTTACAACGCTTCTCGCATATAAGCGCTGTAAACTGTGCATATCAGCTTAGCGAACACGGGCTTTCTACAGCATTTGTGAAGCGCCGTTGTTTCTGGTACCACTTTCTACTGCACTGGATTCAATCACACTTCGCAAATGCTGTTATTTGTTGTTTTCAGATGCTGTTGTTTCACTTTTCTGTTGTAGTGCCTCTTCTCTCAATTAATTATATTTGTTGCTTTTATTTTTATTTATTTCATAATAAAAATATAGATGAAAGATTCAAAACAAAATTTTAAAGTGACAAATACTATTATCTTGCATCAATTTTTTTAAAAAAAGTAAAAGAAAAATGTTTTTTTTAATATAATTAATGTAATTTTGTGCAACCAAAAAGTAATCAAGTGTTGTTGTTTTTTTTTTTTTACAACTACTGCTATTAAAAGTTCCAAAATCACATTTGGATCTGATGACAATGGAAACATATTATATTGGACTGGTAGACGACTATGAATCCTAGTTCTCAACCCCATCTTTTAGATCCCAAACCCCCAAAAAAAAATTAATCTCAAAATATCTTTCTTCTTCCCCAATTCTTTTTCTCATCTCTATTCTCCTACTACACCCACCATGAGCCACCAACTCTTTTTCCAATCCCCAACTATTCTTTATCAACAACCATCAGCCACCGAGCCACTTTCCCCAACCTTCCGGGGTTGTAAAAAACTTGAGCAGTCTTACAATTTTTTCGGATTATATATTTTTATATTATATTTAAATTCCGGATTTACTGTAATTTTTTTCACTATGAAGCTGCACTTTTAATGATTCCACAAAGTAAGTGCAGGTGATCCATTTCGGACCATAAAAGAACAATAGCGCGGAGTAAGTCCACCGGTGCAAGAAGGCGAAGTTTAATCATTATTCCATTCTAAAACTTGTCACGGGTAACACATTCAACAAGCAACCCCTCATTATGCACCTAGAAATAAAAGAACAATGCTGACAAAGAAGCTATATTCATGACAAGAATCTGATAATGTTAAATTTAAGCATTTGGGGTGATGAAGGGTTAATGGGGTTTGCGGTGGGAAGGAGGAAGTTTTAGGGTTTGGGGTTTGAGGGTTAATGGGGTTTGGGGTGAGAAGGAGAAGATTTTAGGATTTGGGGTTTGAGGTTTAATAGGGTTTGGGGTGGGAATGTGGAAGATGAGTGAATGACATTTTTGACTTTTCGCTATTAATATGGGGTTTGGGACTAAAGTACGGGGTTTGAGAACTAAAATTCTTTAATTATTATCGGTTGGATCACAGTTCAACTACGACCCGGTTCAATGAGCAGTCCAAACTTCAAAGCATTGCTAATTTCTCAAAGCTTAATTATGTCACAAGTCTCTGAAGTTTGTGATACTTTTGTCACATACCCTTATTGTTTGTTTTTCAATGTCTGACTCCCCGAAGTTACTTTTGGGTTTGTCATATACCCCTACTACCAATTCTGACCAATTTTGCTGACATATGACATCGGAATCCTGATCAGACGCAGGAGGTTAAGCACCTGGTATCCCGTGGGCGAAGATCCTTTTTTAAAAAAAATTAAAAAACTAAAAAACTTAATATTTTTATATTTTTAGTTAAATAAAAAATAAAAATAAAATTGAAGAAAGAGATCGTCTTCGCCCGTGTGACATCATGCGGCACCATGACCAATCTCCAGCGTCTGACTACGATTCTGATTTTACATGTCATCAAAATTGACCAGAATTGGTAGTGGGGGTATATGACAAACCCAAAAATAACTTCGGGGAGTCAGACATTAAAAATATAAGGATATCTGACAAAAATACCTCAAACTTTAAGGACTTGTGACATAATTAAGCCTTTCTCAAAAATGAAACAGTAGTCCCTAACTATAGCAACCAATGGTCAGTTTGGTTTATACCATTAGAGCGCGTTCTTCACACTTAACAAAGTGAATCGTGTGATCTAGACTAAGGACACTTTTGGAAACGCGTGGAATGTCCAAAGGCAGAAGCCACATACACATAGCTTCGTCCAAATGCAAGTTCCGGGAGCAAGAAACGCGGAAGCAAACACCCACTAAGATGGGAGCCCTTTACCTTGCTGCTTGTCAATGTCAGTTGCCACTACTATGCAACATGTATTAATATATAATAAAATAAAAACAATTTCATCTAAATTTAAACTTGAGCCAAGAAAGTTCAGATGGGTAATGCATTATTGCGAGTCCATGCAATCACAAAAAAAAACAATTGTGACCATTGTACTTTGCGTGTAGGAGGAATAAAACATTCAAACTTAAAACCCCACTAAAAAAATATATAAAAAGAATAACTAGTACAGAAGGTGAATCAAAATAATGGCACACGATTTAATTTAGTGCCACTTCTCTGAATTTTGTTATGCAATCCAATGCTTTCTTGAAATCATTTTCTTCCAATGCAATATTAAAGCGACAGTATCCAGGAATTCCAGTCCAGGAGCCACTATTGATGCATAATCCAGTGGCTTTGAGAATGGCATTCCTAATATTAGAGTCATCCAGCGTGATTTCGGTAGTGGCATTTCCTTCAGTCTTCAGCTTAACCGTCTTCTTGAGATAAGCGGAGGGTTTGGCCACAACAGAAACACCGGCACACGATTCAAGCACGTCCCACCCATTTTTCTCAAGCACCTAGGGCAGTACCCAAAAAAATGTTAAGCAATAGCATTCTTATAACCAAAAAGAGGAAGAACAAGAATAAGAACTACAGCCCCAAAAGCAAAAATATAAAAATAAAATTCAAACAGAAATGTTTAGACAAACAGAAATTACCTCTTTCAAGCACTTAGACCTACTGCTCAATATCCTAGTGTGTTCAACAATAGCATCCGATAGTTTTGATGGTTTCTGCTCTCTAAGCTCCAGTAACTTTTTTATAGCATATCTAACAGTGTTGTGAGGTTTGCTTAATCCTGAATAACTATAAAATGTGTCAACCAAAATTGGCTGGTTTAGAATCAGAAACCCAAATCTGAGAACACCATTGAGCATCTTCAGAGACAATCCTCCAAGAAGAGATACACAAAATGATGGCTTGCAAGAAGAATTCAGCTTAGACAAACAACCCTTCAAATCCCAGCCACCCCAACCATCACAGTCAAATTCCAAACCGGAAGATGAGGTATCAATTATAACTCTTGCACCAAACCTAGCACAAGTGCTTAAAATCTCTTCAATCTCATTTTTGCTATAAACTAAGCCAGTTGGATTGACTGTAGGACCAGAAATATACACCCACGGGTTTTTCACAGTCCCAAGGACTCCAGTGAGAGTTTTCTCTGTGAACTTAAAACCCACATTGACATCAGTTGGGACTGTCACCGTATTAGCTTTCAAAAATCTGGCAGAAGAAACATAGTTTCCATTTGACCCAGATGGAAAACAGAAGGTTCCATCTTCTTTGATGCAGCAGAGAACCAGCTTATTGAAAAGAGCTTTGGAGTTGTCAGCATATATAAATTCAGTGCTGCTACCTGTTGGAAAACCATAGCTGCTCTTGACAAACTCTTTGATGCTTGTGGTGACATCAGTTTCAGACTCCGACATGTTTTGTCTAGCAAAACTTTCAAAAATAGCAGCCTTAACAGGAGACGGAACAGGCAAGAAGATTTGGTCAACATCCATGTGGATCAGGGACTCATTTTTTTCCCCATCAATAGATAGCTCAGCATCATTAAGGACTGATAAGGCTGATTTGGCAAACCCTATCATATCAACTGACTTGACATTTTCACAGTTTCTCTAAAGGACAGGAGTAAAAATTAAAGGGATCAGAAACTTACTATGTGAATAATAATGAACAGGTGGTACTCGTGTCATAAAAAGATATACAGAAGAGATATCTTTCTGTTAATTTTCATGGCATTCTCCCCCGCGTAAGCAACAATAAGGAAACAATAAAGATAGCAACCAAAATCCAAAGAACTAGGAAATCCAAGATGATGCATATTCTACTTTCAGTTTTCAATCGTACACACATTAGCCAAGCCCTAGAGTTTTTACAATGACCAAAGCACCTACCTTGGTGGCTAAACATCAGTGGTATAAGAGGGAAATGGGCTGTCCCTTTTTCCTACTAAGGCAAAAATTAGCAGATAAACTAAGTTGGTCTTTGCCTTCTATTTGCAAGAATCAGACCCTAATTTCACATTGCAATTGGTGACAACATCTGGCTAGTAGTCCGTGAATGACACTGGCACAATTCCTTCTTCGAAATTGGGAAAAGGCAGAGTATAACAAGGAAATGGGAAGTTCTCTCATAAAATTACATTCCAAGGTCAAGATTTTATGCATATTCTTTCTACGGTGTTAATTTGTGCCTCCAAACATACTTAAAACTATGAATGGAAGGGCTGATGGATATCAAACAGGGACAAATAGTCAAATTCTTCAAGGAATTTAAACTTATAGGCAAAAAACGGAGCAACAAACCTCGGCAGGTGCATGCCGGCCGGCAAGCTGAAAAGCAAGAAGTTCGTGAAAAATACAACCGTAATAGTATTGACTAATTAATGCAGTATTGCCTTCTAGTAATTCCACAGTTTTGGACAAGGCGTTAAACAGGGTTGCTTCTTCTGAAATGACAAAAGCTACTTCCAAATCGGGATAAACCTGGAAAACATGTATGCAAATGTCATCAATAAGAAATTGTGAAAAACAAGCAAAAACATTAGGCCACCGTAACAGTCTACAGACTAAGTAAGCCAAGTAGTTCGCATGAAATATTACCTTGTTCTTTACCAGTCCGCATATGATCGCTGCATGAGAGGGCAGAGGAGATCCTGAAAGATACTTAAGAACCCCATTCGATCCAGGAAGGCTGGACAGCTCAAAATGATCTGATATGTCCAAGAAAAGACGAGATCCTATCTCTCGTGTTGTATCTAAAAGGTGCACAAAAGCTGAACTAGTAACAGCCTCAAAGTGAGCAATACCAGTCACCACCACTTGGGGCTTCAATTTCTTTATTAGTTCTATCATTAAGTCTGATTGCCGAGGGGCTTCAATTACCGTAATCGTATCATCTAAAGGGTCAATAGTTCCTTTGCTCTACAAGAAAGATACCATTTTTGTTATAGTAGATGCAGCAATTACTAAATTGTTATCAAGACCATGAGAGAAATTATATCATCATTTATTTCAATGTTAGGAATCAAGGTTTCAGAACCAGATACTACATGGGGTGAAAATAATTCATGTAATTGGATATTACAACGTCTAATGCCATGAGAAGAATGCACAATCAGTAGATGAGTGCCGATGATATTTGACATAACGATACACTAGGTATTTACAACTAGCAACTAACTTTCGGGAGAGGATGATTTTCAGCAAGGTGATCTCTCGTCATCATCAATAAATGTTTTTGCATGTGATGCGTGGTGTTTAGTGTTCACAATTTAGGGAAATACATAATATGCCTTATTATGAGAAAACTTAAAAGATCAAGAGTAAACTACAAGACAAAAGTTTACAATCATTTAGAAAATAATTGTGGCAGCAGAAATTAGAAGTAGAAACTGAGATCCTACTGTACATGGATAAATAGTCCATGCAAGTGCTTTCAAAGAGAGAAAAGAGTTAAGAACTTTCCAGAAAGCAAAAAATGATTCTTTCTTAGAAAATTTTTTTACACCAAGGACAAAATATGCACATACATAGTAGCATTTCTTTGAAGATAAGAATACAAGGACTCAACTAACCGTTAATCAAGTTCCAAGAATTACAGAAATGATGGTTGCAAGAAGCATAAAATGATAAAAGAGCAAGGCAAGACTATTTCATACCTCAAGTATCAAAGATATTAACCACTGCCTAGGTAGGTGTCGATTTAGATGTTCATCAACAACTGCAAGGCGTGGTGAGAACAATCGAAGAGCATTCTCAATTGCTGCAGCCCTTGAAGGAAAAATGACAACATTCTTGCACAAAATTTCAAAGGATGAGGTAAATATTGTATGATTTTAAGAACCAAATAGATATACTTTAGGACATGTAGGTCCCAATCACTAGCACGAGTAGAATGGTTCACATGTTACATTTTATCAACAAAACTTGGACATCAAATACAGAGTAGTAATTATCGTTTAGGGAATAAAGACATTTATTTTTAAGAAAAAATTGCACAAATTAGCACCAATTAATCCTCTTAGATTTTTGTGTTTAGACTTAAAACATAGAACAAAAATCAGAATAGCATGCAAGATTCTAAAGGATTTGAACTAGAACCTAAAGGATAGCTGATAAACTGACCCTACTCACTTTCTCATTCACTGTTGCATGGAATTTTGCTTGGTCGAAACAGAGAATAGCATTTACATGACCGGTTACAAACTAATAAAACATCACCTTATGCTATGTGCACGCTGCAGTAGTTAAATAATCAATATAGCTAGCACTTGTTTCTTACATCGGCAGTGAGTGGAATATGGTGATAAGTCTTCAAAAATCCTGCAATGAGATTGCGGAAACGTTTGCTTCCAGCCGGTGGCTCATACGGAAAACAAGAATTGTTTTTAAGAGTGCTTGCGAGATAAGAGAGGAAAGGAATCTTCTCATCAGCAACAGAATCATCCTCGAAAGACAAATCTAGAGAACTGCTAATCTCTTGAAATCCATTATTAAGAAATTCAAAAATGACCTTGACCTGTTGTCAATATACAAATGGTATTGTGCTTTAGATTTCCTCAAGGGCAATAGATATTCTCTTCAGGAATAACAAGCTTTAGTGAAATACCCACCTGGTTAGGTTGACGAAGTTGACAACTGTAAACTGATAAAGCATGGGAAATGCTGCCACCAGCCTTTCCATAGGCCCAAGCTGTCCGCGCACAAATGGACTGATCTCCAGAAAGTCCCATGAAGAACTCAAAGCGGTGCGGACTGTTCTTCTCAATCTCGACTAAAGCTGCAATATCTGTGTCACCAGCCTGTACCAATAATACGTCATCCCAATAAGATTGAGAATTGGTCATTCCACTGCAGAAATGATATTATCTAGTCAAACATATTTTTACTAGCCTGGATAATTTTAGTTTGCCAAAGCTTTGTAATGCGAAAACCGCGGCGTTCGAACAATCGTTTGCAAACACCTTGACCAGGGCGGCCTCCCATATTAAAGATCATAATTCCGGTTGGTTTGATAACTTGTATCCCCTCTTCAACTGCCCTGGCTATTAAACCTAAGCCAAACTGATCCTCCACAAAACCCTAGGAACAGAATAAAACAAAATAATAAACACAAGAATGCTGCTGCTGCATCTTAATATATAAATGATAAAAAAAAGCATTTTCTCTCTCTCTCTCTCTCTCTCTTTAGACACACACACACACACACACATGAGAGTATGTTGTTTACCTGAAGGGCACAATAATTACTCAAGTCATGAAGGAATTCCTCGCTAGCATTTTCAGTTATCATCTTAGACATTGCATGTGGATTTGGATTAAGAATCTGGAAGGAAAGCACGACGTTTATTTAGAAGAATGATACTAGTAATGTAAATAAATAAAATGATAATCAGTCATTGATGAATAATAGAATAGAATAGAATATACCTGAGGTATGCATCCTACAATCCTGTCAAGTTGAATATCTTGAAGTCGGCAATAGGAGAGAAGATCAGATTCGTGAAACTCAACCCTGTCGAGCAAAGTTTTCTTCTCCTGATCGTATACGGGGAGGCCTTTCTCATCCAAAGCATTGAGGTAGAGGTTGATCCAGGAGATCTTGACGGCTCTGGGATTGATGTCAAGGCCATAGACTTTGGAAGGGAGCCATTTGTCAGCAATGGCGATGGAAATCCAGCCATTGCCACAGCCCAACTCAGCAACAGTCCTGTCCTTGAAGTTGGAGTCGGGATGGCGATTAATGCCTTCGTAGAAGGTGAAGGACCAGTCCTCGGGAAGGAAGATGCTGGGAATGACCATCATGGTGAGTTTGGCTCTCCGACTCCTCCTCTTATTGTTATTGCCATCGTTGGGGTGTGGGTCCAAGATGATGTCTTCGATGCGGAAGTGGTACGTGTGGAAGCAGTGATCGCAGTCAGGTTTGGTGGGGAAACGCTTCTGAAGGAGGGAAAGGAAGATGCGAGCGCGAGAGCGGGTGTTGGGATCGTCGAGGCGCTCCAGGACGGAGCGGAGGGCGGCGTAGGCAGCGTCACCAGATTGCTTGCACTGCGCAAGGAACTCGTCCACACTCTTCTCCTCCTCCATTCTTCTTCTCCACTCAGATTCTCTTTCTCTGTTCCCTCTTCTTCTGTTATCTGCTGATAACAGATGTGGCGGCTAACTTTCACAAACATACATTCTTATTTTATACTCTATATATATACTTTTATTTTCTTTTTTTTTATTTTCTCATTTTCTTTTATTATTACTACTGTACTAGTATTAGATAAAATAAATAAAAGATACAGTATAAGACACGTGTTCAACAATATGTTTATTTTAATTTCACTGGCCCCAACCCCGTGCGATGCACGGGAGAAATATGAAATTGATAAAACATTTTGATATGAATAATGAATAATGTTTAAGTGTAAATAAAGTATAATAATGTAAACATTCTTGTTAAAAAAAATTGTTTAGGAAGGAGTCGATTAATATTATTATTTACGAAAGAGTCAATAAATTGGAATCGATTAACATTCTTGTATGTAATATTTTTAAAAATAAAAAATTCGCTTTTAAAAAAAAGTGAATAAAAGTGTTTTTGAAAAAGAAGTAATTAATAACATTATAAATTCAAATCCAAATAACAAAAATATGTACATAAAAATAACACAGAAAACTCAAAGCATATTTTTTTAATATATTAGATTTATTAAAATAAAAAAAAAGAGCCGGAGCACCAAAAACCGGTGCATGGTAGAAGCACTCTTATTTTATATTTTACTTGTTTAGATCATTACCTGTCTCAGGAAGCATATAATAAAAAAATTCAAATCGAAATAACAAAAAACATGTATATAAAATGAATACAGAAAACACAAAGCATATTTTTTTTATATATATATATATTAGATTTATTAAAATAAAAAAAATTAAAAAAAAGAGCTGGAGCACTAAAAACCGGTGAATGGTAAAAGCACCATTGTTTTATATTTTACTTGTTTGGACCATTACCTGTGTCAGGAAGCATATAATAAAAAAAATTCAAATCCAAATAACAAAAACATGTAAATAAAAAGAACTCAGAAAACCCAAAGCATATTTTTTTATTATATTAGATTTATTAAAATAAAATAATAAAAAAAAGAGCTGGAGCAACAAAAAACCGGTGAATAGTAGAAGAACCCTTGTTTTATATTTTACTTGTTTGGACCATTACCTGTATCAGGAAGCATATAATAAAAAAAATTCAAATCGCAATAATAAAAACATGTACATAAAAATAATACAGAAAACTCAAAACAATTTTTTTAAAAAAATATTTTAGATTTATTAAAATAAAAAAATAAAAATAAAGAGTTAGAGCACAAATTAAAAAACCAATACATACATGATAGAAGCACCATTGTACTTTTTGCTTGAAATAGTCAAAATAGGAGGAGTAGTTAAAAAAATGGGTGGGAGGAAAGTCAAAATAGAAGGGAGTAGTAAAAAAAATAAAAAAAAAAAGGAGGGAGTAGTGTGCTGGATTTTTAGTGGGTGGGAGGGAAAGTTATATAAAAAAAAAAAAGAAGAAGAAGGAGGAAGTAGTGGGCGGGAGTTTTAGTGGTGGGGAGGGAGTCTTTGCTAATTGCTAATACTAGTAATTTTATTCGTGCATCGCACGGGTTTAATTTTTTTTTAAAAAGAAAAATTGATTTTAGATTTTGGAAATATGTCTTTTTAATAATAAGTTAATATGAACTTTTTATAAAAATAATTTACATGTATTTAGAAATAAATAGTCATAAACATTAACATTTGAATCTAGTTTCAGCTACCAACTTTTTCATTAATAAAAATTAACTAATAATGTATCAATTATGCGATTTCTAATTTTAATTAATAACATATTTTCTTATATTAAAAAAAATCCAACTCATTTTGATTTTTGTTTTATTTAATCCATCATTCCAAATGCATTTTGTTAGTAATTCGTTTTGCAAGTCCAAATGTAGCTATTTTTTTATCATATATATCATCATCATCATTATTATTATTACATATGTCCCAAAATATAATACATGTTTTCACACTTTTAATTAATTCATGTTTATAAGATTCGAACTTTCAAATTACTTGCTTGTATTAGAACTTCATAATTGTAAATAAGTATATTGTCTAAAGTACAAAATAACGCATCATTATTTTTCACAATTTAAATTGCACCATATTGTATAAATTTTTGGATTTTTTTTTAAATTTGAATTCATGACTGAGTAAATATTTGATTGTATTAAGCTAAATGATTATACCAAATTATAGCTCATCTTTAATACTTATATATCCGTTTTTTCCGTTGTACCCAAAATTTATTATTCATAATGATGCTCTATTTAAATGTTTAATACCAATTTGCCTATATTATGACTTGTTTGTATTAGAATTTCTGAAATCACAACATTATATTCGTTTTTTTTCTGGTTAATTATCATATGATGGGTCGTTTAGGCATTATATATTTTTTATGTCAATATTTGATTCAAATTATTTCCTTTTGAAAAGATCATTAATAACCCGTGCAAATTGTAATAATATCGAAATGCAAATTGTATATTTGCGGACAATTTTTATATTTATGTGTAATTCAAATTGTACTAATAAAAATTTACTAAAAATATATTAGTATATAGATTAGTAATTCAATAATAGAGTACTATCTATCTTCTATGCTGAGTGCAGAGTGCAGAGTGCAGACTACTACACTATCCTCCTAAATCACTGGCCATGAATGTGCGTTAGTCAGCTTCAATACAAATATAATAATAAAAAATGTTATTCCTTTCTTCTTTTCTTCTCCGAGTGCGAGTGCGAGTGCGAGTGCGTATGTGAGTTTGATGTTAATAATTAATGATCTTCATTCATGATTAACATTCCTTCTTCTTTCCCTTTGAACAAGATAAGGAATGTTGATCATGTCAGACAGCTCCATGCACAACTGGTCCTCCAGTCCCTTCACCACCACAACCACTGGGTGGCCCTTCTCCTTTCCCATTGCACCCTCCTCCTTGCTCCCTCCTCCTACGCCTCCCGCATTTTTCATTCTGCTCCTTACCCCAATCTCCGTGTCTTCACCTCCATCTTCAGATACTATTATTCCTCCCTCTCCCAATCTCAATCTCAATCTCTATTTCAAAGTGAAGCTGCTTCTCTCTTCAAACTTATGCTATTCCATGACATCAAACCTCATACATCCTTGTATCCGGTTATGATCAAATCTGCTGCTGCTGCTGCTGGAAAGTCCAACGCCGTCTTGTTGTTGTCGTTTCATTCTCACCTGCTGAAATTGGGACATATTCATGACCATTATGTCCGGAATGCAATCATGGGCATGTATGCCAAGTATGGTCCTATCCAGCTTGCAAGGAAACTGTTTGATGAAATGCATCATAGAAATGTTGCAGACTGGAATTTGATAATCTCTGCATACTGGAAGTGGGACAATGAAGAGGAAGCAAACAGGCTTTTTCATAGTATGTGTGGTGAATCTTGGAGGAATGTTATTACTTGGACCACCATGGTAACTGGGTATGCAAAGTCCAGGAATTTGAAGACTGCAAGGATGTATTTTGATAACATGCCCGAGAGAAGTGTGGTATCTTGGAATGCAATGCTTTCAGGATATGCCCAAAGTGGAGCGCCACAAGAGGCTCTTGCATTGTTCAATCACATGCTTAACTCTGGAAATGAACCAGATCAAACAACATGGGTAACTGTCATATCTTCTTGTTCATCTCTTGCTGATCCTGGTCTTGCAGACTCAATTGCCAAAAAGCTAGACAAAGTGAATTTCCATTCAAATTATTTTGTAAAAACAGCTCTGCTTGACTTGCAAGCAAAATGCGGGAACCTCGGGGCAGCTCAGAAGATTTTCGACCAACTGGGTGTGCGTAGGAATTCCGTTACATGGAATACCATGATTTCTGCTTATGCAAGAGCAGGGTATTTATCCGCAGCGCGAGACCTCTTCAATAAGATGCCAGAAAGGAATATTGTGTCCTGGAATTCAATGATTTCTGGTTATGCTCAAAATGGGGAGTCACTGATAGCAATCAAGCTGTTCAAAGAAATGATCTCTCATAAAGATTCAAAACCAAATGATGTGACTATGGTGAGTGTCTTTTCTGCTTGTGGACACCTCGGAGCATTGGGTTTGGGTAAATGGGCTGTGAGCATCCTCAATGAAAATCACATCAAGCTCAGCATCTTGGGATTCAATTCTTTGATTTTCATGTACTCAAGATGTGGGACCATGGAAGACGCCTGGATAATATTTCAAGAAATGGAAACCAAAGATCTAGTTTCCTACAACACATTGATTTCAGGGCTTGCAGCCCATGGCCATGGAATGGAAAGCATCAAACTAATGTTAAAAATGAAAGAAGATGGTATTGAACCAGACCGCATAACATATATTGGTGTATTGACTGCATGCAGTCATGCGAGATTATTGGAACAAGGTCAGAAAATTTTTCAATCAATCAAAGTTCCAGATGTAGATCACTATGCATGTATGATTGACATGCTAGGTCGAGTTGGTAAATTAGAAGAAGCTGTGAAATTGATCCAAAGCATGCCAATAGAACCCCATGAAGGAATTTATGGATCACTTTTGAATGCTGCCTGCATTCATAAAAGAGTGGAACTTGGGGAGCTTGCAGCAGCTAAACTCTTCAAGATTGAGCCACATAATTCTGGAAATTATGTGTTGCTCTCGAACATATATGCTTTGGCTGGTAGGTGGAAAGATGTTGACAGAGTAAGGAATACAATGATAAAACGGGAAGTGAAGAAAACAACTGCCTGGAGCTGGGTGGAGCACGAGGGTGAGATTCATAAGTTCATTGTGGGAGACAGATCACACAAACGATCAGATGATATCTATAAGCTGCTGGCAAACCTCAAGGCTAAGTTGAGGTTTGCAGGACATGTAGTTGATAAAAGCTATGTACTGAGGGATGTCGAAGAAGAAGAAAAGGAGGAGATAGTGGGAATTCACAGTGAGAAGTTGGCTATCTGCTTTGCTCTTCTAGTCAGCGGTGCAGAGTCAATAGTAAGAGTGGGTAAGAATCTAAGGATATGTCCAGATTGCCATACAAGCATCAAGATGATATCTAAGTTAGAAGGAAGAAAGATAATTGTGAGGGATAATAACAGATTTCACTGCTTCACCGATGGGCTATGCTCCTGCAAAGATTACTGGTGAGCTGGGGCTATTCCGTGGTCAGGTAAATCAATGGTTGACTTTGCATTGTTTCTGGACAGGGTGGTTGTTACTTGTTACTCGCTCGGTCCTATTTATAAGACCCTTTTGAGGTTTTTATTTTGGTCCTATTTATAAGACTCCTTTTCAATTTTCAATATCATTTAATTACTTCTTTTCACTAACACCCTATAAAGTCAACACTTTTTAGAGTTCCAATAATAACTATAGGGGTAATTTTGAAAAAGTATATCAAATTTTCACATTTCCAATGCCACTAACCAATTTATTCACTCTCTTTGGTGAGAGTGAAAAACCCCAAAAGGGTCTTATAAATAGGACCGGAGGGAGTATTTGTTAACAACGGAAGTCTGGTTGGGGGATTTAAAGTTTAAACTACTACTACTACTTGATTAAATTAGAAACAGTAAACCCACTCACTTTATCTTCCCCTTCCACTGTAATTTTACTTTTTTTTTTTCCCATTATTTACTCTTTCTCTTCGTAGAAATCGCACCTATTCACTCGTAAATTGCAATATATATATTTGTTGTTTCCTTAAATTGATGCTTGAAAATGAAATGGTATAAAATTGATGCATTCATAATAGATCTGGGTTAAGAAAATCCTTTAAAAAATTATTATTTTGTGAACCTATACATTATTTTTAATTTCATATTGGTCGTTAACATATATATATATATATATAATTATTTAATTTTTGTTTAAAATAATTACTATTAAATTTAAAAACTACTTATTAGTATATTTAACATTTCTATTTGTATTAATAAACATAGTATATAAATATTAGAAATTAGTAATTCATACTAAGAGTGCTTATATTACTATAAAATTATATTATTTTAATTTTAATTTTAATAATAGAACTTTCTCCTATCCTTATTATAAAAAACAATTTTGTGATCCTTTTTATAAAATACTTCATAATTTTAGGTATTATTTATTTTTCTCCTATTTGATTTTATTAGATACTTTTATCATTTTTACTTTTTGGTTATTGATAAACGATAAACCAATTGAACAACTTAAATAGTATTATGAAATTAAAAATTTCTTGGTTCCAATATTATAAAAATATTAGCTCTTATCCAGTGCAATGCATGAGTGGTTGATATTTTAATTTTTTATATTAAATATTTTAAATTAATATTATTATTAACAACAACCAAAAATAATTATATAAAAGGCAAGGGTTCAAACCAAACGCTACACTTAAAAAATTAAAATAAATGATTTGTTGATAAATTTTATATTTCCCCATATGAATCAAATTAACATTTTTTTTTATCTTAGATATTATCTATTTATCTATTTATTTGATAGACAAATTAATATTTGTTATATGATTATCTGATCTATTGTGATAAATAAAGATTAAATCATAATTAAACATTTCAATCTTTTTTGTTTTTGATGGTATTATGATCAAGATATCTGTTATTTATTTTGGGAAGGAAAGTTGAAACTTGATGTTATAATAAAAAATTATTTATTTTTTCAAGATAATCTTTGTGACTAGAGCTGTCAAAGCGGGCCTGCGGGCTGGGCCAAACCGGGCTTGGGTCAAAAAGCCCGGTTATAAATTAAGTACCCTAGTATTAAACCCAAACCCACCCTAAGCGGGCTTCGGGCTGGGTGCGGGCCGGCCCGCATCACCTTTTTTTTATACAATTCAACCACTTCAAAAAAATATATATTTATTTTTCAAAAATATTAATGAATAAACTTCCTTTATTTTTTACACATATTTTTTTAAACAATAACAAGTGTTTTATTCTTTTACACATTTTTTAGATGATATATTTGATTTTCTATTCTTACATAAATTAAAATGTATGTATAACTCATATAGGACAATTAATGTTGTGTTTTTATTTGTTCAGGTGCATTTTTGATATGTGAATATTGATAAAAAAAATTAAGGGAATTTTATTATAAGTGTTTTTTTACACATATAAAATAAAAAAATGTGATTTTTTTCTGGGCCGCCGGCCCGGCCCGAACCCGAACCGGACCGGGCTAAATAGCCTGGGTTGAATAAATAGACCATATTAAGGAGCCCGAGCCCTATGATTTTTCGTGCTTTTTGGCCCGGCCCATTTTGACAACTCTATCTGTGACACATGCATAATTTAAGAGGTTGAATTTTTCCTAAAAATGCTTTTCTATGAGGAAATCTTCGAGAGGGTATATGAATGCTAAAAAAAGATATATTTTTATATAATAGGAAGGATTATTAGTTAGTTTAACATAATGTTTTTTTTTCAAAAAAAATGAAAAACTTAATGACTTAAATTTATTTATCTTTTATCGATCAATATCCAATTATATTTTTTTATTATTATTATTTTTATCTCAAACTCTCTGCTTTTGATGTTCGGGTGCTTTTTTTTTATGCATGGTGTACATATATCGCAAGATAAATTTATCTTGCCAATTACTCTATAGTTCCTTAAATCATGGAATTTTGTTAGCAGTTTATCTTTGACAACGTGTTTGGTTACTTTCCTTGACAAATTTTATAAATTTAAGTCGTATTTATCCAAAATAAATAATCTATTTATTTATTATCTATTTAATTCCGAATTGTAATATCTTGATTTAGGATAATGATTTAGAAAACTTGAATAATTTATTCAATTTCAATTTGTAATATTTTAGTAGGAGATAATGATTATTTACCTATAAAGGTTTATCCAAAATGAATAACAGATTCAACTTATTTAATCTGTGTTTATCTAAAAAAAATTATTGATTTGAAAAACGTGAATAATCTATTTAATTTCAAATTGTATTATTTTAGTTGTGGACAATGATTTTAAATTGTAGTTTTAATTCTCTTGAAAAAAAACAAAAAAAAAATATTTACATCAAGCTTAAAATTAAATACTATTATTATATATAATGATTTTTATCTATTGCAATAAACATAATATATTATAAAAGGAATTGCGGCGGCCATAGACGGAGTCTTCTGAAATTAAAGCTTAGGCCCATTAAGAAGATGCAGCCTTCTGAAATTAAAGTCTCAGTTCCTCAAAACGTCTTCGAAATACTGAATTGGAGTAAACAATTAGAGAGAAACTTAAGAATCCCTCCAATGATATAAATTAGAGATTTAATGGAAAAAATGCAAAAATTGAAGGTGGATATATTTGGGAGGTTGTTGTTTACGTGAATACTCATTCTGAATTGAAGTAAGCAATTAGAGAGAGAGGGAGGAACTTAAGAATCAAATAATATAAATTAATGCGAGAATTATTAGAATTAGAGAAATTTAATAATTGAAAAAATAATGCAAAGATTGAAGGTAGATATAATTTGGAGGTTGCTATTTACCTAAACACCCATAAGTTCACGAGCCAATTCAGCTTATGATATAAACACTAAACACAACTTGCTACCCATAGAATAAGAAAGTGGAACCACGAATATATCATGGGAAGTACTTGCGTATTCATAATTAGAGAGAGATTGAAAGGTGAATGCAAAGATTGAAGGTGGAAAAAAAATATTTATATTATAGAATGATTTGGAAAATTTGTAAAACATCACATTATATAATGATTTGGAAAAGTTGTAAAATTGAGGATAATGATTTCATATGTATATAATGCTTAAATAAATTTGAATAATTAATTTAATTTCAAACTATGATTTTGGTTGGAGATAATGATTATCTACCTATAAACACGATATGGTGAGAGGAAAACTTCAGCATCAAACGTGGTGCCTCAAATATGCGCCATTTTATATAAGGATAGTAGATTGAGTACTTCAATATTAAACGAGAGTAAAAATATGAGTGTAATCCGAACCAGACCAAAAGATGCAATCCGATGGGATCTCATGATTTAGTCCGCTTTCATTTTTCCTACACTACAACAGAAATGCTCAAAGATCCCGGTTCCGCACCCACATTGATCCCGGTTACGAATCGGAATTGTATCCACTGGTATAACAAGACTGACGCTTTTTGATCCCAGGTGTTTTAGAAAACACGGAACCGGGATCAATAAAATACAAGGAACCAGGATCAATAAAATCAAAGGAACCGAGATCATTAAGATATTTGATCACTGTTGAGTTTTTTAAAATCAACCGGGATCTTTAGTATATATGATCATTGTTGAGTTTTTTGTTAAAATGAACCGGGATCTTTAGTGTGTGTGTATATATATATATATATATATATATATATATATATATATTTTAATTTATAATATTTGCTATATCCATATATTTAAATAAATTGTCAACATTTTTTTTTCAACAAATAAATGCCATAATTATATAAACGTGAATGTCAATACACATTTAATATATATAACTCCCAAACCAAAACAAGTGACTCCATAAATACAAAAGGCTAAACAAGCTAAGGTAACTCGTCAAAAAGTGGCTCCATACATACAAAAGTACCCTAAATTCAAAACTAAGCTAAGGTAACTCGTCAAGAACATATGTGCCCCATTCATCCTTGACTTCATTCAGCAACTAACACTAAAATCTTAAAATTTACATCATCGAAACTCCTACCAACACACTAACCACATCAACAACAACGACAATAATCTGGAATCATTTGCATTATCCTTAGTACCTACAGGGAAATACAGATTCACCACTGCTTTATACTCTCCTTCACCGATCTCATTTTTCAACCCATTCAACTTTTCATCATTATCTATTATGACTTCCTGAAATGAAAAAATTGTGAAGCCGTAACCAGTATAATAGTGCTATAAAATATTTAACATGTCAATCCATAGAATATACATACAACTATCAACTTATACTACACTAACAGTGGTATAATAGTGCTATAAAATATTTAACATGTCAATCCATAGAATATACATACAACTATCAACTTATACTACACTAACAGTGGTAGAACATAATATAGAAAGGAAAAAAAGAAAGATCTTAAAAAGTTAAATTACATTGATAGAGATATCCTAATTAATTAAATAGTCCAATAAAAGAAATCATGAACCATACCCTTGCCATGACAATGGCCATTTCCATGTTCAAAGATTGCTTCACAAACAACTCATAGTTACATAGTTTGTTGTAGAAAAAGCTCGCCAACCAAGTCTTGTTCCATATTCGGCTGGTACATGAAAGAAAATAGAAAAATTTAAATAAGATAAGAACCACCCTATCAAAATACTTGGAAACATTATGATCTACTGCCAAAAATCATTGATCAATCAAGTTCAGTCAATTAAGCAAAGGTTCACTGTTCAAAGACGGCTTTCAAAACAAAATGAAAATGAAAATTTAATGTGGATAAGAACCTTAACCATTGCCTTCATATGACTGTAACATCTTATAAGACTAGCAATCATCAATCTCAGCATTTCCACATGTTAGAACTATTTGACCAAAAAATATAAGAATTGTTGCAATTTATATCTGACATGGTTGTTTATAGGATAACTTGAACTCAAATCTCTGCCAAAGATTTGATAAGAAGGAACAAACCACACATTCTTAGAATTTTCGGATGCAATTTGTCAAGAGAGGCAATATCATTTTTAAAGGTAAAAGGTTTAAACTGGAGAATATATGGATTAATATTTCCATGGACAGTTAGTGTTGAGACAATCAGATTGTCATAACTAATGAATTCTTCAATTATTAATTCAGTATAGTTAATTGTTCATAATTGATTGTAAATTTTCACAAACAAACACATACACTTATGAAACCTTTAGCAACTTAAGGAGCAACTGAATAACCAAGTAACCTTTCACTTGTAGAGTTGAATTGATTGATTACATTCATTGCCTAATATGATGCACAATAAAGGTCCAATCTGACATCCTCTTAAGCATCAACAGAAATTTCATAATAAAACAAATAGCAACAACTTATTAGTCTGTTGCATTACTTTTGGAATTGAGGCAAATGTCGTCGAATAAATGCCGACTAATAATAGGGAAAATAGTGTTAGTGAGAGGCAACTAATTTAAATTCCTCTGCAGCAATTGCCTCTACCTCCTTCCACTTACTCTATATCTACAACTATCCCTTAAACCTGCCCTAGTAATGCTCTCATGTCTCAACAGAAAATGTTCCATAGTGGAGTCCATGTATCAAATATGTTAAATACTGAATAGAGAGAAAGAGATTAAACTTACGAGCACCAGATCCACTGCATGGGAAGCAGGCCTGTGTGTTTTCTCGCTTAGACTGCAACAAAGAGAATGTGTACACCAAACTTAATTAGAAATACCAAAACATTATATTATATATATCTATATGATATAATAAATAAAATAAAATAAATGTGTATAACATAAAGAATTTAAACACTTCACAGCATTATCAATTTGGGTTTCATGGAACACTGGAACTCCAATCCCAACTGCCACACTCACAACACCCACTGTTATTGCCACTACCTGAAAATATTACAAAATAATTATAATAATTCAAACTAACTTAAACAAAATATATATATATACTTTATAGTAATAAATAAATAAAAGAGGCCAGTTGACAAAGAGATCATAGTAATAGTTGACAAAGAAACCAGAAGAATAGAGAAAAACCAGATCATAACAGTGAAAACACAGTAATTATTTTCGGATGCAATTTGTCAAGAGAGGCATAGTCTAAATGCTTACATTGGGTAGGAATATAAAACAAATTACAAGACATCATAAATTAAGAAATGCACACACCTTCTCCTGAATGAAGATACTTGAACTTGTCTTATTTTGTCTGAAATTAGAATCAATAAGTCAATGCAGTCAACATAGAGATAAATGATATATCACTGTAACAAGAACATAGAAACCACAACACTCTTAGCATATTGGTTTAGGAATTTTATTATACTACTTGAGTGCAAGACTAAGAGATAACATAATACAATAAAATGAATCAAATGCTATAAGGGACATCAGGGTAAGTGGAAGAAAAAGAACAGATTGATGTTCAAAATTATCAGTACATAAGTGGCAAGAATATAAGAGAGGAATACCAGATAGGGATCCTGTGATCTTATTATACAGCAAATTTCATACCATATAGATAGTTTAGTTTCAAATCAGAATTCGCTTTCACAAAGTTGAATCTATAATCAACCTAAGATATACAATAAAAAATTTCAGCTTCACAGGAAGCACAAACGACACAACATTGGAATTAAGAGCAAACACAAACAGGATGATATACCATCACAGACATCCATAAACTAATTAAAAAGGCACAACACGAAAGACCTAAGCAACCAAACAAGAAAAGTAACACGTATCAATCAAATTTCATAACTTCCAACACAAATCATTATCCCAGGTGCCAAATTCAGTCTCCAACAAACAGAACAAGATACCAAACATAAATTAGAGCCTGATAGATGAGTAAATTTCAGCCAAAACCCCAAATGGGCAAATTTAAACATCTTCTTAATCAAATTGAAAACCTTAAATGAAATAGAGAGTTAGAAGGTTACCTTAAACGTGTACTGGAAATTGGAACCCAAAAAGCAAGATGGAACAAAGTCATATACCGAAGGTCTTGTAATGATGTCTTTGACAATGTCATATGCATTTGTGAACATCGGCAAATAGTTGCTTAAGCTTTGAGATGGAGAAAGGTATATCACCAAAGGTAGCATCCCCAAGAGTGGTGGTGGTTCGATCCGGACCCGCAACGGCTGCGACCGTATGAGGAGGAGGTGGAGGCTGGTTCACTATTCACGAGTAAGGAGAGAGGAACGATGGCGGAGATTGTGGCCTCGCTCGTCGCAGCGCCAAAGGCGGTGGTAGTTGGCGCTAACGGCGGCGACTGGAACCATAAGGATCGAGGGTTCGCGAAACGACAAAGAGAGGGAGAGAAAGCGAGAGCGTCGACCGGAGAGAGAAACTAAGCGACAACGACGAGAACCAGAGGGATAGGTGGCGCTGGAGGCGGCGACGGCATGAAGAACTGGGAGATCGAGTACGGAGGTGAGAGAGAGACGAAGGTGTGAGCCTACTGTGAGGGAGTGAGCACATGTACAGTACATGAGGGAGTTCAATGCAAATAATCAATTTATTCATCCCGGTTAAAGTAAAATATGGGATAAATAAGGTTTGTGAGATTTTTAATTTTTAAAAAATAAAAAATTATTTAGGTTATAACATTGATTCCGGTTCCGTGTTTTTATTATTCATCCCAGTTAAAGTAAAACAACGGGATAAATAAGTTTTGTGTGACTTTTAATTTTTAAAAAATAAAAAATTATATATGTCATAACATTGATCCCGGTTCCGTGTTTTTTATAACCGGGATCAATAAATTCATAGTATTTTTTAATTATCATTTGTCTATTAATCCCAGTTCCGGAACGAAACCGGGATTAAAATCCGGCTACTTTTTTGCAATTCTGTAGTAGTGGCTAAACCGTTATCTTATGATCTGATTCATGATCTCTCAATTTTTGAGATCATTCAAATTGGACTGAACCAATTACTCTTTATTTTTATTCTATTCAATTCATTGTTACACTCACTTAGAACCAACCTTATATTAGTAAATATTAGAACTGATAGCTATCACTAAAAAGGGGTGAATTGGATATTTACAAAATTACTGTCAAATATTGGTTTTAAATCGTTTTCAACTAATTTAAATAAACATTGCAGCGGAAAACAATATAACGTTGAAAAGCGATTGTGCGGAAACAATAATAATAACCATGACAGTATAATAGAAATGCGCAGAATCAATTAAATCAATAACAATGAAAAATGTTACCGCGTGTTAAATAATTTCATATAATTAAATTAATATTAATAATATTTACGTTACGGAAAAGATATAATTACAATAATAAGAATATGCGCAACAATGAATAAAAGAGTAGAGATGGAGGATTGCACCAGTTATTTTTATACTGGTTCAAACTTCCCGGCGAAAGTTCTACATCCAGTCCCCAAGCAAGACCTCCTTGAGAGTTTGTTGATAATAATTAATGAGATGGACTCAAGTTCAAAATACAACCAGAGTGTCCCCGCACACTACTCGGTTCAACCTTGCGCTAGGGACCTTGAATACACATGTAATACCTTACTTTTAACTACCCTTTAATACTCATTAGGAAAAATAGTGAATTTAAATTTTCTTTTAACTTATAAAAATCTCCCGCCAAACAGACGAAGTTTCTTTTGTATTTCTGATTTTCCCAAAAATTAAATTTGTCCAACAACCTGTTTAAAACATTAACCAACATAAGATGTCAGCAGGGCATAGCAACACATATCATAACTTGTTTAAAATAAATTATTTTTTGTATAAAAAAATAATGATATGTCTCGTGGCTCTATATAACACGTCACTTGTCAATACTGTGAGAGTCAAGTGATATATCGCGCTCAACTTAAGTTTGTTTCTTTTTTTTTTAAATTCTGCTCAACTTAAATTTTTGTGGAAATTAAATTGTTTTATAAGTAACAAATGGATTGAGTTAGATTAACTTGTCTTTGGCAAAATTTAATAAAGCTATTTTGAAGTTGACTTTATACCCATTTTTTCCTTAAAAAGATTTAATTTAAATAATTTCGCTTTTATTATTATTTCTTGTTAATTGCAAGGTAAAATACTTGCCAACTTTTAAATAATCCGAGTTTTAGAGTAAAAGTTGATGAAATAGGACAACCATTTCTCTCTTTTTTTTCCGGTTAAACCGTTCATTTGGTTTCTTACCTTATTTTTTTTATTTCAATTTGGTCCATTACTTTTATTTGGTATTAATTTGGTCTCTTACGTTTCAAATCGTTAATACTATTAGTCTCAACCATTAGCTATTGTTAACATTGTCAATTTTAATCCTACATGGTCATTAATTATAACGTGGTTATGAACACGTGCCCCTCTCCGTGTCCACATAATTTATGACCCAAAATGCTGTCGTTTTGGAGCCTACGTTTCACCTTCTTTTCTAAGTATTCTCAATGGAGGGAGGGACAGTGTTTCAGAAACTCATTCATAATCTTTTGGAGGGAAACATTTTCTCTGTTAGGGCAAAAATTGAAGAGACAAAAACGTGAGTTGGAGTTTAGCTAATCACAAGGATCGAGTAGAAGGAAGACGATTTTAAATCAACAAAAAAAGACTAACGATTGAGAATAACAATGTTAACGATTTGAAACGTAAGGAATCAAATTGATATCAAATAAAAATAAGAGACCAAATTAAAATAAAAAACTAAGGTAAAAGACCAAATTAGCATTTTAGCTTTTTTTTTTTTTTCCATGAACCTTCATAATAGCATAATGGTTTTTACCTTAAAAAATAATAATATATTTTTTTTTGGGTGGGTGCTAAAATGTCATATATTCTAATTATTATAAAAAAATTAAAAAAAAAATAAAAAAGAAGAAGAAGAAGAAGAAGAAAGCAAAGAGTAGGAAAGAAAAAAGGTAGGAGTGAAGGGAGAGGAGGGGCATTGGTCGGTGGGTATTAATAGAAGAAGAGAGAAAATAATAGGGTTTTAAGCTGTGAAAGAAGACGGGGAGGAGCAAGGGTTTGTGTTTGGGTCTGTATTTGTGTTGTGGGAGTGATTGGTTGATCTTGGGTTGGGTTGAATGAGGAAACATTCATACATTCATTTGCAAATTGCAATTCAACTCAACAATTGAATCAATAGTTGAATACAATAATCACTCCATCCATCCATCCGAGTTGCGTTGAGTTTATTGAGGTTTGTGTGGCGATACTTCTCTCTCTCTCTCTCTCTCTCTCTCTCTCTCTCTCTCTCTTAGGGTTTCCCTTTCTCTTCTCTGTCCGCTTTTCAAATCAAATCTATTACTCATTCTACTCCCCCCCTCCTCGTTCTCGTTTTAGTTGCAGCATCATTTTGTTTTGTTTGATTCAATTTTAGATTAAAAAAATAGGCTATCAAATCACTTTCATATATATCTCTCTTTTTTATACGAATATGAATGAATCTAGCCTTGCATTGGAACATCACCATTTTCTCAATTATGTTTGTTTGCTTGCTTCATAGATTGCTGATTTCTCGTGAGAGATTTGGAGCATCGCTCACTCACTCACTTGTGCGTGCAAACATGGCTAATTTAGCTTTGACCGGCATACTGGAAAAGGTACTCCTATCAGTCATCAATTATTATTATCTTGCGGGTGTGTGTGTGTGTTGGTGTGCAAGTTTTACTTACTCACATCAGTCATCATGTATGTGTATGTGTATGTGATGATGAGTTAACAAACAGATACTAATATATATATATATATATTAATGCTTTTCCAATTTTGTTCTATTATATTCTCCGTGTGCCAGATGACTGGGAAGGATAAAGACTTCAGATACATGGCCACATCTGATTTGCTTAATGAGCTGAATAAAGACACATTTAAGGCCGATTCCGAGCTCGAGATTAAACTGACTACAATCATCATCCAACAGCTCGATGATGCTGCTGGTGATGTTTCTGGACTTGCTGTCAAATGTCTTGCTCCATTGGTCAAGAAGGTGAGCGAAGGAATGGTTGTCGAAATGACCACCAAATTATGTGACAAATTGCTGAATGGGAAGGAACAACATCGTGACATTGCTAGCATTGCTCTCAAGACAATTGTTGCTGAAGTTTCTTCTCAGTCTCTTGCGCAATCTATTCTCCACTCTCTCTCTCCTCAATTGATCAAAGGAATTACTGCCCAAGTAAGACACCACTCAGTGCTTTTCATCTCTTCTCTTATATTCTAGTGGACCAATCAAATAAGAACTCACTCAGTGCTTTTCTCGTCAACCTTCTTCCATAACTCTCCTTCCTTTTTTCATCTCCAGGGCATGATCACCGAGATCAAATGTGAATGTCTTGATATTTTATGTGACGTCCTTCATAAATTTGGGAACCTGATGGTGGCTGAACATGAGCAGTTACTTGGTGCTCTGCTGTCTCAGTTGAATTATAATCAAGCTAGTGTGCGCAAGAAGACTGTCGCATGCATTGGTAGGAGTAATTTAAATACGTTGATTTTACTTAGCGCCATGATGTTTTATATATTTTCTTAGTGTTGTCAAATTTAGTTTCCTCCACACAATTTTTGCCATGCAAGATTTTTCTATATTCTGATTTGAACACGTTGACATTCGAAAAGTGATTTGGGTGTAACTTTTTATCTTGATTATTGTATTGCTAAGCCCATAGGTTTATTACAGTCTCTATATTGAAAATTATATTAATTTAAATTTTCTCACTTGAATCTCATTGTGTAGAAAGTTTATCACATACTTATCTCTTTTGTTTATCAGAGTTGCTGAGCCGGTGTTTTTCTGTGAGAAAAATATTAGAACTATTGCATAGTAGGACAAGTGAAATAGAATAATTAGAAAGACAGAAACTGAAGAAGAGAAGTGATTGCCTTCTGACAGAAATTTACAGAGTGAATTTTTCAATTCCATGTTTGTGTTAATTTGGAATGGAACACTATTTGATTGGGTCTAGTACATGTAATTACTGGTTTCATATAGATATATTTTGAAGGAGGCTGTTTTCAACCCACCTTGAAATTTGCACTTCTATAATTTGGTTGAAGTTGTTGATTGTTGAAGTTAAAGTATATTCTATTTAACAATTTCTTTTTCACCTTTTCAGCATCTCTTTCTTCAAGCTTGTCAGATGATTTGTTGGCAAAGGCGACGGTCGAAGTTGTCACAAACTTAAAAAAGAAAATTGCCAAGTCCGAAATGACCCGTACGAACATTCAGATGATTGGTGCTTTAAGGTTAGAAATATGTCTCCCTTGCTTTATCCCCTTTTGATAACCATTTTGAGGGCGAGCCTCAACGTAAGGTAAGGTTGTTGTCTAATGACCCCCAAGGTCACTGGTACAAATTCTGGAAATAGCCTCTCTTCTTGTTGGGGTAAGACAGTGTACATTTACTCACCTCAGACCCTAGGAGGTGGGGGCCTCTCGCATTGGGCCACCCTTTTGTTTTCGCAAAAAAGGAAACCATTTTCTTGTTATTGGCAACTTACATTCAATTGGCATTTCAGTCGTGCTGTGGGTTACCGGTTTGGACCCCATCTTGGAGACACAGTTCCGGTGCTAATTAATTACTGCACTAGTGCCTCAGAAAATGACGAAGAGCTTCGTGAGTACAGCTTGCAGGTATTGCATTTGTTTGAATTATGTGTAACGTATTATACTTTCATGCATCTTCTCAATATTTAAAAATTTACCTCAGGCTCTAGAAAGCTTTCTCCTAAGGTGTCCAAGGGATATTTCATTTTACTGTGTGGATATTCTTCATCTGACTCTAGAATATTTAAGTTATGATCCAAACTTCACTGACAACATGGAGGAGGATACTGATGATGAAGGTCATGAAGATGAGGAAGATGAGTATGTCTTTTGGTCTACTTGCTTACAGTATGGGATTCATATCTGCGTGACATTCTTGTAAATTGTGCCTATTCTTTTGCAGTGAGAGTGCCAATGAATATACAGATGATGAAGATGTCAGCTGGAAAGTTCGAAGAGCAGCAGCAAAATGCCTTGCAGCATTGATTGTTTCTCGTCCTGAGATGCTTGCTAAGCTGTATGAGGAGGTAGCTGTAACTTTGTTGGCGGTGTCACGTTCATTTATCATAAATAACCTGTTGATCACTTTAATCTTTGAGTTGGTGCTACTCTTCTAGTGTTAGTGATGGTAGTTATTACATATTGAACTCGAGCCATAACTCATTGGTTGGCAATGGGTAAACATTTTGTTTACTGAATCTACAGTTTGAGGAAGATATCATGCCTTTTTTTTTTTATAGATATCATTCTTCCCTTCTAATGAAACTTCTTTTTTTATCCAAAAATTGAAAAATAAAATTTCGTATGTCGTGTGTACTGCTTCAGGCTTATGTTCCTGTTTATGATCTTTAGGGATGACTTCCTTAACTTGAACTCTTATGTAGGCTTGTCCAAAACTGATTGATAGATTTAGAGAGAGAGAAGAAAATGTCAAGGTAAACTAAAATGGGTATCTTAATTGTTAGTTTCTTACAACACAACAAGGTTGCTTAGATGATATCATTATGTTGCAGATGGATGTATTTAATACTTTCATTGAGCTCTTGCGTCAAACTGGAAATGTCACTAAAGGGCAGATTGATATAAATGAAATGAGGCAAGTTAACCTTGCTATTGTCAATTCTAAACTCTCTTTGTATTTCCCTTTTTTTAATTAAAAAAATGGCTACTGGAAGTTTGATTCAATGAATGCTTATTGGCATATTCAGAATGTTTATTTAGGGATCTTAATCCTTATTGTTTCAAAATAACTGCAGTTTTCGGTTCTACTCTCCTCCCAAGTTTGTTCATGATCTACTTTCATATGTGTGGGAACATGAATGAGGAATTTCCATTTAAACTTTAAGAGGCGTGCAGTTGAACAATATTCTGTCATATATGTGTAAATTTTGAAATGAACAATGTCTAGAAAACCTAAAATCCTCCCTGACTTTGTATCATGTGGCATTCATTATTTTATACGTTTCTGTCAGTCCTGGTATAAATACTTCATTGAGGCCTCTTTTATGGAGATGACAGTTATAGGCTTTACATCATTCATAGGAGATACCGAGATGCCATTTTTGTTTATGTGATCTTAGTAATTTTTATTTTTTTTTGGTAATTGCATTTGGCTGTGTATATTCAACTATTTTATAAGTAGTGTAATTTTTTCACAATTTTAATTTGGGATATTAAGCTTTATGAAGAGCAATGCCATCGTCCACTCTGACTCTTAATTTGTTGTTGTGATCATCAAGCTAGTTGATCTCACAAGGTATGAGTGACCATAACTCATTGCTGACTGTTTTAGAACTCTGACATGTAATGCAGTCCTCGATGGTTATTAAAGCAAGAAGTGCCGAAAATTGTCAAATCTATAAATAGGCAGTTGCGTGCAAAATCTATCAAGACAAAGGTAGGAGTCGCCCAAAGTCAATAATTGATTCAAGTCAATAAACACCAAATTTTAAGCAAAGTTGTATATGCAGGTTGGTGCCTTTTCTGTTTTGAAGGAACTAGTGGTTGTCTTGCCAGATTGTCTTGCAGATCACATTGGGTCACTCATTCCAGGAATTGAAAAGGCATTAAATGTAAGAAATACTCTTGCAAGTTGTAACTATGTTTGGTCCCATGTAGTTCTTCCTTTTATTATTTGGTATTTCAATGTTTTTCAGGACAAATCTTCAACCTCAAATTTAAAGATCGAAGCCCTGATATTTACAAGATTAGTTTTATCTTCACATTCTCCCGTTGTTTTCCACCCGTATATCAAGGTAATAGTAATTGCTTATTAAAGACCTTCTCTTTTGAGAGTACAACTCTTTTTGTGTGTGCATTTGCAGGCCCTTTCTGCTCCTGTTCTATCAGCTGTTGGTGAGCGTTATTATAAGGTCACTGCAGAGGCCTTGAGGGTATGTGGGGAACTGGTTCGTGTTGTGCGGCCCAACATTGAGGTGCGTGTGTATATATTAAAATGGTGCGTTAAATGATATTTGGCATGTTTCTGGTTATTAAAATGGTGTTGTGGTGCAGGGCTCTGGTTTTGATTTCAGACCATACGTTCATCCCATATATAATGGCATCATGTCTCGCTTGATAAACCAAGATCAAGATCAGGTTAGTAAATTTTTTTATACAAGGTTTTTTTTTTTTTTTAAATAATTTTCTCATGTATAACTTTTTCCCCTCTCTAGGAGGTTAAGGAGTGTGCTATCTCCTGCATGGGCCTTGCCGTATCAACATTTGGTGACCATCTCCGTGCAGAATTACCTGCATGCCTTCCTGTGCTTGTTGATCGGATGGGAAATGAGATAACCCGACTTACAGCTGTAAAGGTTGGCTATTTAATAGATGAATTTTTTGCCTTAAAGTTTTAGTATTTGTTGACTTATGAGTTATGATGCAAAAAAAGTTGTTAACTGTGTTGTAATTAAAAAGACTGCAAGAGTTATGAGGGAGGTTTCTTGTTGTTCGTCCAGTTAAAAGGTGTTGTCTTTCGGCAGTCATAAATATGAAGGGAGTTCATACTTCATAGTTTGTGTTACGTGCAACTATTCTGTGTAATTAATGACATGTAGTGTTGTCTTTGTCCCAAACTGATTTTAGATTAAATATTGTTTATACAACCATTTTATTTATTAAATCAGTCAGACCTTCCTGTGCCAATAATTCTTATGCTTGTATTACTGTATCCCTGTACCATTCTTTCTTTTTTCTCCAAAAAGCCATCAGTGAATCTACATTACAGCTGTCTTGAACATCATGGTTTTGTAATTCTTATGCAGGCATTTGCTGTCATTGCTGCTTCACCACTTCGGGTGGATTTATCATGTGTTCTGGAACATGTCATAGCAGAGTTGAACGCATTCCTTCGGAAAGTATGGAATTTTTTAGATAGTCTGTTTATCTTGTGATGTTATTGTATTGAAAGTTCACATATTCTATTTCTGAAGCCAAATTTTGTTTTGACATTACTCTAGTTTCCCATCTAAAGAGTGTGAAAGGTTCTAAACTTCACCTTGTTTGCAAACAGGCTAATCGCGCGCTAAGGCAGGCAACCTTGGGAACCTTAAATTCACTTATAGTTGCATATGGTGATAAGATTGGTTCATCTGCTTATGAAGTTATTATTGTAGAACTGTCAGGACTGATTAGGTTTGTCTTACTTATCTAGTATTCTGGTTCTTTTTTACAATCGTACTAAATTCACCTAGCTTTACTTTCTTATTTTTGTCACCTATTTCAGTGATTCTGACTTGCATATGACGGCACTTGCCTTGGAGCTCTGCTGCACATTAATGGGTGACAGGAGGTCAAGTCCAAGTGTTGGTTTGGCTGTTAGAAACAAAGTTCTACCTCAAGCACTAACATTGATTAAAAGCTCCTTGCTGCAGGGGCAAGCTCTTTTGGTAGCTTTTGTGCATTTTTTTGAACATGTTGCATTTTTCATATATGATAAAATGTGCATTCTTAGCATTGCCTATGATTAAATATTGCAGGCTTTACGGAATTTTTTTGCTGCTTTAGTCTATTCTGCAAACACTAGTTTTGATTCTCTTCTGGAGTCACTACTTGCCAGTGCTAAGCCTTCCCCGCAGTCAGGTGGCATTGCAAAACAAGCATTACATTCAATAGCTCAATGTGTGGCTGTTCTATGTCTTGCTGCTGGTGAACAAAAGTGTTCTTCTACAGTAAACATGCTTACCAACATTCTCAAGGATGATAGCAGTTCTAACTCAGTATGTTTTCTCTTCTGTGTTTCATCAACATAGTAAATATTTTTTTGAAAATGTCATTGATGTCTTGTACAGGTAAAGCTTGCTCTCAGTTAATCTGATGATTTTGCTCCATAGTCAGTTTTGCATTGTTATGCCTCTGTTTTCTCTCATTAAAATGAATACAGTACTGTGTCTGTTTCTCATCTCCTTTTTCAACTAATGATTATTCTATTTTCTTTTCAAGGCTAAGCAGCACCTTTCCCTTCTATGTTTGGGCGAGATTGGTAGAAGGAAGGATCTTAGTGCACATGCCCATATAGAAAATATTGTCATTGAGTCCTTCCAATCCCCATTTGAAGAGATAAAATCTGCTGCCTCGTATGCCCTTGGTAACATTGCCGTGGGAAATCTTCCTAAGTACTTGCCATTTATCTTGGACCAGATTGATAATCAGCAGAAGAAACAATACCTTTTGCTTCATTCTTTGAAGGAGGTGCGTTGCCTTGAACAAACATGATCTCAAATTGGTTGTGATTTGTCTCTAATATCTAATTTATATCTGATCCTCTTGAACAAACAGGATCTCAGATTGGTTGTGATTTGTCTTTAATATCTAATTTATATCTGATCCTCTTGAACAAACAGGATCTCAGATTGGTTGTGATTCGTCTTTAATATCTAATTTATATCTGATCCTCTTGCCTCTTCCTGGCAGGTAATTGTAAGGCAATCTGTTGATAAGGCAGAATTTCAAGAGTCTAGTGTTGAGAAAATACTTAATTTACTCTTCAACCACTGTGAAAGTGAGGAAGAGGGGGTGCGCAATGTGGTGGCTGAGTGTCTTGGAAAAATTGCGCTTATTGAACCTGTAAAGCTTGTTCCTGCACTTAAGGTATCTGAATTGGCTACTGGTACCTTGTGCTTATGCTTGTGAGTTGTGATGTTCATGTTTTATATTTGGCTTGTTTTTGTTGATTCTGAAATTTGAAGGTGAGAACAACCAGCCCAGCTGCATTTACTCGAGCTACAGTTGTCATTGCTGTAAAGTACTCTATAGTTGAACGTCCTGAGAAGATTGATGAGATCATATATCCTGAAATATCATCATTTCTTATGCTTATCAAGGATAGTGACAGGGTGAGTTTTTATTCACCTTTCTAAACCGTAAATAATGGTAAAAGGTTAATACATTTAATTTTTGCTGTATATGTATTTGATTTGAACCTTCCCTGTTTGTTATCATTATGAGCATGCAGCATGTTAGGCGAGCTGCTGTCTTGGCTTTAAGCACATTTGCTCACAATAAGCCAAACCTCATCAAGGGGTTTCTTCCTGATTTGTTGCCGCTTCTTTATGATCAAACTGTTGTTAAGGTAACCTGACTTCTGATGTTCAGCTCAATTGAATTCGTTGAGTATATAACATTTCTATATAAACCTGGTTTTTTCTTTCCCCGTGAAGTACACAGTTGTAATGTATTTTGTAAAGGCTTTGAGTCTACTGGCGCAAGCCCCCTCTAAGAAAATTGAAGATCTCATGTTATTGGAGGTGGTCGGATCTGATTTTTATAATTTATTCATGACAGCAAGAGTTGATAAGGACAGTTGATCTTGGTCCTTTCAAGCATATTGTGGATGATGGGCTTGAATTGAGGAAGGCTGCTTTTGAGTGTGTAGACACATTACTTGATAGTTGTCTTGATCAAGTGAACCCATCATCATTCATTGTTCCATATCTTAAATCTGGTTTGGATGGTAAGCAGTCACTTTTTTTTTCCTATTCCTGCTAATTACTTTTTTGTTGGTTCTGATTTTTGTCAATCTATTATGAGTCAATTTTTAAACATAATCATTTCTTGTTTTAAATTGCTAACATATTGGAAGACTAAGGCTTGTTTGAAATAAAATTATTTTAGGGGCAATAGTTACTTATTTTTCAAAAGCTCTCTCATCCTCATGAGGCTTTTGATTAGAAATTGGTTAGAACAGAAAATATGGTATAATCCCAACACGCCAGTTCTTTACATTTTTATACCATAAACTTTTGAAACCTGTGTGTTTCATCTATATGGTCAATTTAGACCACCTTATAATTATTTGATATTGGAGGAACATTTATTTTGTTGTTAATACTATAGGGGTTGGGGATCTTATGATTTTACCCTTTTTTTTTGTGCTACTGATTATAAAAAGGTTATCAATCTTTTGGTTTTCAGATCATTATGATGTTAAAATGCCTTGCCATCTGATTCTCTCAAAACTTGCCGATAAGTGTCCATCTGCAGTGTTGGCAGGTTGGTGTTGTCTCTGTTTCATTTTGCGAGGCTTTAAATTAGTGAGATTGGTCATGATGGATTACTCTTTCCTAACGTTTATTGCATCTTTCAGTTTTAGATTCATTGGTGGATCCTCTCCAGAAGACTATTAATTTTAAACCTAAGCAAGATGCTGTCAAGCAGGAAGTGGATCGTAATGAAGATATGATTCGAAGTGCACTTCGAGCTATTGCATCCTTGAACTGCATTAGGTTTGTATTTTGTGCTGTTTGTGAATCAAGCTAATCATATTTTTACATGACTTTCTCTCAACTGGGGCATAATAAAATCAAAATTAAAGGTATATCAGTAACATCGTTATTCACGTGCTTATCTCGCTGCTTTGTATCTCTATTTTCGCAGTGGAGGAGATTGCAGTGTCAAGTTCAAGAACCTTATGAATGAAATATCAAAATCACAAACTCTCTGTGAGAAGTATTATTCTATCCGCAATGAATGATATATAAACAGATCGGCACCTTTGAGTTTTTATCATAGTGTAGGAAGGAGTGTTGCAAATTAACTGCCAGGGCATCTTGATGGAGGAAATGTGATATATGGGGTTGAAACCCATTGATGCATATTTAGAGGGGTCTGCAGACTTAAACCAGTTACTTGTACCATAGGAGAAATCAATTTACATGATCTACCATGGGAATGCTAGTGGTGATTTCTTGTATAGCATGAAATATTTTGCCCTTTTTGCTCCATTTTGCTGTATGCATCTATTATTTACCCACTTTTTTATGATCAATTCACCAACCCAATTCTCAAGGGACAAAACGAGAAGTAGGGAAGTAGAAATTAACATGATCATTGATAAAATATATTTTGGATGTCTTTCAATCTTTGCCCATCCTAGTCGTTGGCATTTTAATGTCAACGGTCGGGTACAGAAGAAATTATACGTATGCGTTCAACGTTGCATTATTGTTATCACAATTTAGAGATAAGGGCTCTTGTCATCCGGTGTTGTGATTTGCGAAGATAAGGGCTCCCACTAGAAAATGCTATTCCTATGTTTATGTGCTACACAGATTGACGCTTTCTATTTTCCTATCTTTTTGTTTAGAGTAAACAAAATCACGCTACTTGAATCTTTAAAGATGTGACTTCCAGTAAAGTTTAATAGTATGTCATCACCATGCAACTGGTGACGCGCTGAAGCTACAGGGCACAAATGCATTATGAATTTCGCTATGAATGCATTATGCATGTCTGAAAAATTGAAGGAAGACAAACTAACTGCATGGATTTTCAATAATTTGTTTGTATGGAGAGCCAACGTATTTTACTTGTATGGATTTTCTAGTGATGTTTATGCACGGGTATTAACGATTCCATCCTTAGACGACCCTATCCTATGAAAAAATAAGATTGCTAATGATTTCTTCATTTTCTTGAGAGCAAAGTTTCTTTTTTAACAAAAATGCGAAGTTTGGAATCGGCTTTGTTTAGCTCAATTTTTGCCCTTTTTTTTTCTTTATCAATTTTCTCTTTAAGTTTATTGCGGCCAATTACTCTTGATTTCCATATCAGAATTTAAAGTCGTGGTCTATTCTAAATCTTATTCATCAGAATTTAAAGTTGTGGTCTATTCTAATTGTGTGCTATTTATAAGTAATTTTATATTTTCTAGGTTAATTTTTTGTAGGCATGGCAATGGGTCGGGTTTGGTGCGAGTTTTGACAATACCAACCCCACACCCATCAAGAGCGGGGCGGATTCGGGTGCGGGTTTAAAGAGAGCGGGTATGAAAAAGTGAAACCCAAACCCATCCCCGTCGGTTTCTGGAAAACCCGCGGGTAAACCATTCAATTATTTTTTAAAATTATTTTTTATTGTATTAAACAAAAATCACATATAAAATACATTATAATTCAAATAATATATAATAATAAACATCAAATTTTAAAAATATCTAAAAACTTAAAAATTAAATCATGATTTTAGCTAAATATGTTAGTTTAACTTTACCATTTAACTATAAGTATAATGAAAAATATTTAAATTTAATATTAGAGCGGGATTGGGAGCGGGGGTGGGTACTTAAAATACCATACCTGCCACATCTTTTTAAAGCGGATTTCGGTTTCGGGTTTTCCCAAACTCATTCAGAGCGGGTTTTCCCCACCAAAATTGGGTCGGTTTCAAGCGGGTATCCTTTGTTTATTAATGTGAAATAATACATTTTTAAAATTTTCAATACAAATAAAGAGGATAAAATTGTAATATTAAAGCACATTTTAAAAGTTTCAAAAAATATAATTACACTTTTGTAATGTAGTTAAATATGATATATAATGAAAAGCAGAGGAAACATTATTTGTAAAATTTAGAAAAATTAGTATATTCAATTGACTCAAGTCAACAAAGCATAATTCATCTTTGAACCACTATAAAGACATGACAATCACCTTATAACCAACATCACATAATTGCATTAATCCTTTAAGTTAAGCAATTTAAAATTATGTAAATAATGATAAAAATGTAGTTTATTTTGATTATATATATATATATATATATAATTGACTTCAAAAGCCTTTTAGTTCACTATTGCAAGCATAACTTACCCAAAAATCATTAATAAAGCTCAACGTAACGAGTAAATAATCAATAATATGTTATATTGGTCTCTAACTTGGTAGGCATCGATCAATTTAGTCTCTGAGATTTTCAAAATTGCAAATTGGTTCCTAAGATAGAAACACGCCGGCTTTAATGAGAGTCAGAGGTCCTTCACGTTAACTAACGGAATGACCAAAACGATGTCGTTTTGGCAAAAAAAAAAAAACAATGACAATTGAGTATCGGTCAAATTAGTCTATGAGATTGTTGAAACCGATCAAATTAGTTCATGACTTTATGAACTATTAACGTTAGGGACTAATATGACTGACGTGTTCCTATCTCGGGAACTAATTTGGAATTTCGATAATCTCAAATATTAATTTGAGCGACCACAAAGTCGGGAATTAATTTGACATATTACTCAATTTTTTTTAAGCATAGCAGATATTCGATTGCTGCAATTTATATGAAAAACTTTTGTAAAAAGAGATTATATATCTGCCTCAAAAAATATTAATTCTTGACTATCAACATAAAAACATCTTTTGTTACACGAAACATATTGATATTATAACATATGTAGTGCTCTTTAAAGCATACAATTTATAATGTTTGTGGCACTGACTAAGTGAGGATATAGTGGAGCTAACAATAATGAGTCCAAGGCCAAAGTGGGCTCAATTAATGGCATAAGCTTTTTCCCTTAATTCTTGTGGTTGGGGAAAGTGGGGGTTATGTTAATCTTTTGGCCAACATTTTTACGCACCTATAGTTTTTTAGGAGGATGCCAATTTGAAATGGTCTTGTATGTTGGGGGGACCGACCTAGCTTCAACAGTAAAACATGTTCGAGACATGTCTCGTTACACGCAGGTGCATGATTGTAAAAAGGAACTGTCTTTCTCCATTTATCAGAACGTAACCCAATAAGATTTCTTGTTGACTTTAGACACGGAGCTTTCATTATGTTTCATGTGCACAAGCATCGCATCATAATATTTGGATCGTCCCCTTTGATCTCCTCAAGTCGAGAAAACACTGCCACTGTATATTTCAATGATAATGTATATTGAAGTCTTCTAAGCGTGTCTAAGCTTAAAAGCAATAGGAGTTTAGAAAGGATTGAAGTACACAATAATTGTAATTGTAAATTGTAATTGTTTACATTAAGGTTCAGAAGTATTGCCTTGCATCGCATCGATCGCATGCACAATAATTGTTTACATACAGACTCCAATAGAGGCCTTACATGCGAGAGAGCTAGCCTTTTTCATAGCTCAATGCTTAGCTTGATTATTATTATATATAAATACTAGTATAATACATAACAAGAGACTAATTTAATTAATTAATGTAGTATTTAATACTAATACTTGCTATGGAATAATATTGTCATCCCCAAAGTGTTTATTATTATTATTTTCCTTCACATTATTAGAAGTAGGATCGGCGGTGGCAGCAGCAGCAGCTTGGGATATGGATATGGTCGAGAGGAGGGAAGGATTACAAGAATACCATCTGGACCAAAAGAGATAGTTGAGGAAATTGAGGAAGCTAAGGGCAGCTAGTAGCCAATAGAAAAGGTCAAGCTTGTCTTTGTTGAGATTGTTATCACTGAGCCATCCATGGGGGGCAGCGTTAGAAGAAGAAGAAGTTATCTTATTCACCAATGAAACCAAAAGTGAGCTCAAATAAAAGCCAAATGAGTAAGAGCAATAAGTAATGGCTGTCAAGAATGTCTGCATCCCTTTCGAGGACTGCTTGTAGAAGAACTCAATCAGACCAACAGCAGTAAACATCTCTGACAATCCAAATATCAGGAATTGCGGGGTTATCCAAAAAATGGACAAAGTTTTGTTGAGGTTTAAAGCTGCCTCCCTTCTCTTCCTCTCAGTAAGGGCAGCTGAAACCATTGAAAAGGTAGCTAGAAAGAGGCCAACCCCTATTCGTTGCAAAGGTGAGATTCCAGACTCATGACCAGTGATCTTTCTTGCAAAAGGGACAAAGAATCTGTCATAGAGAGGGACAACAAGAATGAGCAACATGTAAGGAATGGACTGAAGCGACGCGGGAGGAATACGAAATGATTTGGTGAGATGTGTGTCCATGGCACTCCCTTGTTGGACTGAGAATGTTTGGAGCTGTGCTAAGATTGTGTTGAAAACAATGGTGCAAGCAAATATGGGAATAACAGATAATAGAATCTTGACTTGCTCAACTTGCTCAACACTGCACAATCTCCATGGGCTTTCCTTCTTCCCTTCTTCCACCACTCTGATACAAGCCTTGTCCAAGAACCTATTGATTTTATTGGTATCGATAGATGATCATCGATCAAATAAAGTAATCAATTAATTAAGTTGTAGTTAAGCATTCCATCTATTTTACTTTTCATAAACTACCAGAGTAAGAGTAGTACTCACCTGAACTTATTGGTATGTTGGCGACCCACATTGTTGTTTTGGCTTATCCCATCAACATGAAGCATTTGTTGGTTTGATGGACAAACCTGCAGCTTTCTTTTCAATATTGCTGCCACAAAGACCTGGTAATTAATTAAGAGCGTCATGAAACAACATTGGACACATTAATTACAAAGCCAACACTTGTCCTAGTCTCTATTTCCCAATAAAACTCTTATTATATCTTTATTATTTATTTTTTTGTGTGTTACTCATGTATAAACCACCTTGTACACATAATTTTCTTTCTATTTTGATACACACACACGCGCATATAAATATATAACAGGGCAATATTTTCTTTTGATATATTTTCTTAAATACTAAAGACAAAAGGACAATATTCTTGAGAGGGGAAGAAAAGATAGAAAGTAAAAGGAATTAATAATAATATATATACTTGAGCGAGGGGGGTTAAGATGCTTCCTTGTGGAGGCTTGTTCCTGTAATAGAGAGTGCCACATATGAAGCTTATCAAACCCATTGCCATGGCAGCAGCTGATACTCCGAAGCCTACATCCATTCCGGAATGGGTTTGAACCCAAACAAGAATTGTTAGAGCAACAAGTTCTCCCATTGAGAATGCAAAATATGCGGCATTGAAGTACGTTGAGAGCTTGTTTAATTGCTTTGGGTTATCTTGATTGAATTGGTCACCTCCATGAGCAATCATGTTAGGCTTCACACACCCACTCCCTAATGCCACCAAGTATATTGCTAAATAGAACATCATGGCCTTGAACCCCTTTGCTTTTATGCACTCTTCTCCATCATCACTTAACATACTGCATGCTGGTGGCTTCAATTGTGGAACATGAGCTTGGACTGACAGCAATATGAAACCCTACATACAACACCATCTCATCGTCACCAACCAATTTCATTATTATTATTAAAAACAACCTTATTATATCTTTTAATAGGCTGGTATCCAATATTCAAATAAATTGAGAAAACCGTACTATTTATCAAATAAATATCATATATGCTTTTACCGATTCACTTTCGAGACAAAGTCTTATAAAAAATAAAAGGTTAGAGTAGCATGACAAAAGGTGGATGGAAAAGAATATAATACTAGCAATAGTGGTTTTTTTCCATAACAATTATGTTGCAGAACAAACTATGCGTTTATACGGAACAATTATGTTGTTCAAAAAAGTAACATTGTTGATATATACTAGACACGCTCAAGAGAGAGAGAGAGGGGGGGGTTAGCTAGCTTGCTTACGGAAAGTTCAACAAAACCGAAGATGAGAATGGTCCAAAAGCTGCCGAGATAAGAGTCAGAGAGATAGCCACCAAGGAGTGCGACGAGAAAGATGGTTCCAACGAAGTTAGTGACTATGTTGGCGGACTCAGACAATGAGAAGTGCATCTCATTTATCACATATGTTATCAGATTGTTTCCCACGGCTGCTATTCCCATTATTTCAAATGCTTGAAGCCCTGAATTATTAAAAATAATAATAGTGATAATAATAATTAGTGTTATTAAAAAACGCATGACTTAAGAGTGAGTGCAGGCGTGGTGATAAAGAGAGATAGAGGGATATATACCGAGAACAAAAGCAGCAGCAGTCATTCCACCATGCTTATCAGGGTTGGAGGGTCTGCCTCTCCAGTCTAAGGTAGAGTGTTCTTCATCAGGCAACTCCTTCCCTCCTCTATTTCTTCCCTCATCCATTCTCTCTCAAGTTTGCTTTCTTGTCTTACGATAATCCTGAATTTGAGACAAGTTGGTCTCTAATTTATAGTGCCACTCCGTCCTAGCACTTGACTTGTGTAAGATTCTCAATGAAAATGAGAGTTAGCTTGAGAAAATGTACTAGGCCCCCCCCCCCCCCCCCCCATATTATTCACACGTGTAGACCATTCCCACCCCAGAAAATGCATGTTTTTATTAAGAGAGATTCTGCTATACACTTATATAGATGGGGGACCTTTCCTTGAGGATTCGTAGTTAAGATTACTACAATAATAATAAAAAATAATGATGTAACACATTTTTTTTTCTCTCAAAAATACTAAAAAATACAAATTTTAATAAAATTGTACTATAATTGGTTTAATTAACAAATTGACTAAAAATACTTGTTAGCATTTACCATTATATAATACTAGGTTTTATCCCGTGCAATGCACAAATTGTTAAAATTTTAAATTTTTGATATTAAATATGTTAAAGTAAAGATTATTATTATTTTATTATAAAGTAAAGATTATTATTAAATAACAACATAAAATAATTATACAAAAAGACAAAAGTTCAAATCATATCCTACCCTTAAAAAAATTAATCTAAATTATTTTGTTGATAAATTTTGTACTTTTTCATGTGTATAAAAATTATACATTTTATCTGAGATATTCCTTATTTATTTGATGATAAATTAACACTTTTTATATGTTATCAACTCTATTATGATGAATCAAAATTAAATAAGAATTAAACATTTTGATTTTTGGTTTCATGGTATTCTGAGCTTAATAATATCCCAAAATATCATTTACTTCATTGAATATGAATTCATTAGAAGATAATAATAATTGTTCATTTTTTAAATATTATATTTGTTTATGTATAAATCAATATTAAAGCAAAGTATTCTTTATTTATTTGATGGACAAATTAAAATGTTTTTGGATTGTTTTATCATATTTATTATGATTAATTGTAATTAAATAAGCATTAAACATTCTGATTTTTTATTTATGATAATGATAATAATAATTTATAATTGTAATTGTATAATAAAATAATTATAATTTAGATTTTAGAAGAATAAAAAATATGAGTAGTAATTGATATTGGTTTTTCTTTTTAATTGATTAGAATATATAGATTTGTACCATTTTAAAAGGTACCGAGTTAGTGATGTGTCGTTTCACTGCTGAAACGTGTCACCTCTATTTCAAAAGGTACAAAGTGAGTGCAGTACAGTGTATCACTTCAATGTTTAAACGATATATCACTTCATTGTTGAAACGACGTATCACTTCACTATTGAAACGACATATCATTGTTCTTCATTCTCTCAACTTTTATTCTAAGAGTTTCATTTTGTGAAAAACTCTCTAGTTTAATTTCAAGGTTTGGATTCTAAAATATATAATAGAGTTGGATAGAAAGACACATTTTTAATTAATGATTTGTTTAATAGGTGTTATTTTTAATTTTAATTTTTATAAATTTAGAAAATTATAAAAAAAATGATTTGGAAAAATGATGATTGATGATAAAATAATCTATAGCAAGTATTTATTTAATGCTATATATAATTCATGAGATAACTAATACCAAATATATTACAATGTTTCTAAAGTATAATTAAATTTTGAATAGTTACACGATAATTTTTGGCCTTATTAGGAACTAATGGTTGTTTAACAAGTTAATTAATGAGTTCACATCATTGTCACATCATTTCTAAGTTATTGTCTCATCAGCTTTAAATGAATTAAATTAATTCACTTGTCAAACAACCAATGGTTCATTGGGAGATTGTTATAAAACCAAATAAAAATTAATTGCATGAAAGTAGTGCACATATATTAAACTAGCTATGATCTCGAGCCATGCGTGAATTTTTATTTCTTTCTATTTGCATGTATGTTTTTTTAAATATATATTAGAAATTGATACTATTTTATTTCTCCGCTGTTAATTGCAGTTGTTGTATAATTTTGGTTACATTATAGTATAAAATTATGGTGCATGAAATTCTTGAAAAGTAATTTGTTAATAATTTCTCACAACAAACATTTTGCTAAAATTGATTAATGTATTAATATATGTTAGAAAGGGAAATTATTATGTCTGATTATATATAAGGATCATTAATCTTGGATAAACCAAATATGATTATCAACTTTATTATGATTAATCAGAATCAAGGGAGAATTATAATTTTTTGATTTTTTTTTTGTTTGGTGGTATATATTATGAAATATTCTTTACTTATTTGATTGATAAATTAGCCCCTTTTTTTATATGATTGTTATCACCTTTATTATAATTAATCACAATTAAACATTTTTATCTTTTTTCTATTTGGTGGTATTATGAGTAGATTTATTGATACATTAAAATATTCCGTATTTTATAGGACATAAAGAAGATATTGAAACGATTATTCTTAACTATTTTTTTTTGGTGGTTAACCCATTGTATTTATAAGGAAGATAGTAACCACACATTTTTTTTATAGGGGTTTGTTAACATGAGGAAACTCCTTTTTTAATGGGAACATGTTAGTAATGTGTACCAAAACATTTGGCCAAAAATAGCCATCATCATTTGTTGGAGTAGATTTGGTACCAAGGCCATTCTTGTAAATAGATATTTTTAGAAAAAAAAAAACACAAAAACTTCTTTCTCTGTGCTCACTCCTCAACCCATCAACAGTTCAACGTACACTCATCCTTTCTAAACTCCATGAAAACTCATCTCCACCGTAAACGCCACCACCAATCACCATGTTCGCCCAACCCAATTTCTAATGAAAACCATTTTTGTCTCTCTTCTCCGTTGGGCATGCATAGATCCATCAGTGTCTTCAACAATTGAGAGGCCAGTTGAGAGACATATATGTTTTTGCCATCGCTGGTCTATGGCCACCATTTCAGATTCGAGTTTGCTACTTCCATATATTCACCTGTCCACCATGACCTGCTTCTTGATTTTCTTTTAAACTTGTAAAACTTCTTGGAGTTCAAATTTGTTACTGAAGATCTTTGTCCTATCCCCTTCATGGATTGTCTGCAACGATGGGGATCTATATGTTATTAGTGAAAGTGATAACAGATAGGGGAGGGGGGGAGGATTTTTGGGATTTTTAATTTTTTTTTTTAAATTTGAGAAAACTAAATTATTAAAATACCCTATCATTAAAATACATTCTCCCAAAATATATAGGGGTATCTTTGTCTTAAATAATTAGGTACACATTGCTAACATGCTCCAATTGAAAAAAAAAGAGCTTCCTCATGTTAGCAAACCCCTTTATATATATATATATAAGATTATTATATTTGTTTATGTATATATTAGTATTAATTTAATGTATTCCTTATTTAGTTGATGGATAAATTAACACATTTTTTTATATCATTATCACTTTTATTGTGATATTATGATTAATTAGAATGCAATCAAAATTAAACGTTGATCTTTTTTGTTTGATAGTATATAAATGAGCAAATTTAAGGGTAAATAAAAATATTCCTTATTTCATGGGACATGTTAATTGAGCACTTTTTGGATATGATTATAAATATTTCTTACTTAAGTGATAAATAAATTTGATTTTATATGTAAGATTTTTTTTTATGAAAAAATTTGGTCTTACTTGTAAGATTTTATTCCAATTTTTCAATAACATTTAATTATTTATTTTCAAAAACATCCTATTAAGGCAACACTTTTTAGAATTCCACTAACAATTATAAGGATAATTTTAAAAAAGTATATTAAATGTTTACATTTTCAACCCCCTAACAACATTAACTTATTTCTTAATTTTTTTAATTTTTTTTATTTATTGAAAGTAATTTTCCCCAAAAAAATTTTAAATATAAGACCAGAGAGAGTAACTATGCCCCTTTTAATATTAGTATATTAATTGATTTCTTTATTTATTTAAATTAACTGATTTTTTTGTTATTATTTCATAATCACATGTATGATGACACATTGAATGCAAAGGTATAGTTTGTATAATAGGAGATTTTTTTTTTCACAATCTTTTACATGTGAGTTCAAAGATTAGGAATAAGTACATTAATTGAGAATACATCTATTGTCTAAAAAAAAATATATGTTATTGGTTGGAAAAAAATGATCATTAAATTTTTTAATTAAATAATATTTTATTCAATAAATTACTCCCTCCGTCTCATTATCTTGGTAAAAAAATGCAAAAAATTTTGTCCCATATTAAAGTAAAAAAATAAATGAAAAATATTAAAGATTGTATATTGTATCGATGATTGATAAATAAAAAAGGAAAACACTTTTAAAGATTTTTTTAAGGCAATATTGCAATATGTATTAATTGTAATGATATGGAAATTTGTGTAATATCAATTTGAAATTAATGAATGATCATGGATTATATTAAATAGATACTCTCTTATTTTCATTGACTCGTTTGACTTTTACCAAGATAATGGGATGGAAGGATTACAAGAAGTAGCACATAGAATGACATATATTTTGAGACAGCAGATGTTATCTTCATTTTATTATTGAAAAACAAAATTTAAAAAGTTAATAATTATTTTCCTTTAAAAAAAAAGGTTAAATTTGGGTATAAAAAAAAGGAATCCATGCTTGATTGGTAGAATAAATGCATTTAATCAATCATGTTTGACTTTGAATCAAAACATTCAAGGTGAAGTAATAAGAATTAAGATTATGTATTTATAATTAAAAAATAGTAAAATATTGAAATAAAATTAAATAAATTTAAAAAAATCACACATATAAAATAAAAAAATTACACATGAAAATAATTTTTTAATTAGATAAGAGTTATTGGTGAAGAATGAACATTTTCTTATACTATTAAAATCTAATAACGTAAGCCCTTCAGCTTACCCAAAAAAAAAATGTAATAACGTTTTAACAAATTTAAATTTATTTTTTATTAGTATTTTATAATCTCATGTAATGTGGTGATACAAAATTTAAAATGTATATTTAATATTCTTTAGTTTTTATTTTCGTTACATAAAAGTAATATTGTTTTCATTTTGAGGGTGTTGAGTTTACATGTAAGTGTATATTTGAATTTAATATTTATTTACCAATTATTATACAATAAATATTATTCTTTTCATTCCATATTTTTTGGCTTTTTAGCCTTTTTTTTTCTTCCATTTAATAACTTTTGTCATTTAAAAATTTCAATACGTACATAGTCTAGTTTTCTCTTCTTTTTTTTTATTTTTAAATTTAACATTTCATTCCATCATTTCTTTTACTCCTTATTAATTCTATTTTTATCTTCTCTCTTATCCTTAAAATACTATACATTAATTAATGGACACGCTTCCTAATAGAAATTAAATATTGTTACCATACTTAATGAGAATTAAATAAGGACATTTTAGATAAAAACATTGTAAAGCAAATAAGCTTGATGATTAATTTTGATGTAGACAAATTATAAAAAGAACATCAACCAAGCTAAATGAAGAGAAGAAGACTCAAAAGCAATGCATAAAGTACTTTATTATTATTGTTTATATATATATATATATATATATATATATATATATATAACTCAGGTAATTCAGTCCACTGGGCTGACTAATCCTGGGAAACCAATCCCACCGGGCACTTGCCGGGGGGGGGGGGGGGGGGGTGCAATTGAAGCTAGAGCTTTTTTGCACTTTATTATTATTATTATTGTTATTTACTTTTATTTAGATCCTTAAGATGATTGCTTGAGTAGAGTCTATATCGAGTGGTAAATCTCATTCAAAATAAATTAAACAAACATGCAATGATTTTCACAAATTATCCAAAACTTTACAAACTAGTAATTTTACTCGTGCAGCGCACGGGTTTAAATTTTTTAAAAAAAAAAATTTGATTATAGATTTTGGAAATATTTCTTTTTGTAAAAATGATTTACATGTATTTAGAAATAAATATTCATAAACATTAACCTTTGAATCTAGTTTCAGCTATCAACTTTTTCATTAATAAAAATTAACTAATAATGTATCAATTATGCGATTTCTAATTTTAATTAACAACATAATTTCTTATATTAAAAAAAATCCAACTCATTTTGATTTCCAAATGCATTTTGTTAGTAATTCGTTTTGCAAGTCCAAATGCAGCTATTTTTTTTTACCATATATATCAGCATCATCATCATTATTATTACATATGTCCCAAAATATAAGACCTCTTTTCACACTTTTAATTAATTCGTGTTTATAAGATTCGAACTTTCAAATTACTTGTTTGTATTAGAACTTCATAATTGTAAATAAGTATATTGTCTAAAGTATAAAATAACGCATCATTATTTTTCACAATTTAAATTGCAACATATTGTATAAATTTTTGGATTTTTTTAAATTTGAATTCATGACTGGGTAAATATTTGATTGTATTAAGCTAAATCATTATACCAAATTATAGCTCATCTTTAATACTTATATATCCATTTTTTCCGTTGTACCCAAAATTTATTATTCATAATGATGCTCTGTTCAAATGTTTAATAACAATTTGCCTATATTATGACTTGTTTGTATTAAAATGTCTGAAATTACAACATTATATTCGTTTTTTTTTCCGGTTAATTATCATATGACGGGTCGTTTAGGCATTATATATTTTTTATGTCAATATTAGATTCAAATTATTTCCTTTTGAAAAGATCATTAATAACCTGTGCAAATTGTAATAATATCGAAATGCAAATTGTATGTTTATGGGCAATTTTTATATTTATGTGTAATCCAAATTGTACTAACAAAAATTTACTAAAAATAACTTAAGATAAATATTTATTCCCGTGCGATGCACGGACAAACAAATTTGGAGGGAAAAGCAAGGATAAAGGAGGGAAAATGAAAATGACAAAAATGCCCTCAACTTCTCCTATTTTATAATATGTTGATGATGCATAATCTTTAAAGCATATTTTTTTAGACATTTTTGATGTATCATTAAATGAGTTGATAACCGATTACAAGGTTAACGTAACCGGTTACATACTGTTGAAGCAGTTGCAAAATCAGTTTTAAAACGTTCTATTCCTTATGAAACTTCAATATAAATACCCTATCATCCTTATGACGTGTCATACACGAGTTTTACACATTCTATTTAGAAAAACACAAGGCCATAAACTTTCTCTAAGATTCAAAATCAAAAGTGCATAGTTTTCGATCTTCTTCTCACTTTTCATCTATAATACTCATTGCTCATTTGTTCAACCATTGAATTGAATGAGATTCAAGATCTACAAAGATTATGTGAGAGTTGTTATGCTGCAATTTAGTGCAATTAGAGAAACAACAAGTTGTGAGTTTATTTTGATTTTTTGATGTGAGGCATCATCATTTCAAGATTGTTCAAGAAATGTGTTATCTTATTGTTGGCTAGAGAGTGAGGTATCTTTCTAGTTGTTGGGTTACAAAGGTGTTTAGAAGATCAAGTGAGAGGTACAACAAGAGTGAAGGATCTCTTGGTAGGCTTGTCAAGTGAGGCATATTGGAAGCGTGATTGTACATATGATTTTCTATTCATAGTAAAACAAATCTCCCAAACCAAAAGTGGAGGCCTGGACGTAGCTCTCGGGAGGTTGAGAGAAAACCAGGATAAATCGTTGTGTCGTATCTCTTTCCCTTTCCTATTTTATTTCAGCGATTTATATTGATTTTTACGAAATATCGAGCAAATACGTTTTTGAATCACTCTTCAATAAAGAACATTTTCTTTGCATGATTTATCAACTCTTTGGCATCCAAACATAATTGATTTGAAGTATCTAAACTGGTTTTAGAAAAGATTTTGAGAAAGATTGGTTTCTTGAATTAATTACCTTAGTGTAATTGGTTAGAATCAGTTACTATAACCAGTTACGAAGGCTCTATATGTAACGAGTTGGGATCCTCTCCAGTACTGGAGAGGACAGTCCTGCCATAGGATGATGACATATGGCCAATTTTAAATCAACGGCTGAGATTTAAAAAAAATTAAATTTTTAATTAAAAAAATTCCTATTCCTTCTCATTGTCTCCTTTGAAGTCCCTTCTTCTTCCCACAACACTGATGCGCCCTCCTCCGCTGCCATGGGTGTCTTGCCACCACATGGTTGTCGTCGCCCCCACAAGATACCGTCCCTCAAGATCTCGAGTTCGTGGCTCCACAACTCTAACACTAGGTGTCGTCGCCGTCATCCGAGGAAGCATGGGATGGGCATGTTACGATGGTGGACGGCTGTGGGAGGGGAAGGAGTCGCGTTTGCAGAACGAAAACGCGACTGCACGAGGGGGAAGGGTCGCGACGATTGTGGACGGCAACGGGAGGGGAGGGGAAGGGAAGGAACGGTGGGTGGCTGCCTGAGAAATGCAAGGAGTGTGGTGTGAGGAAAGGGTGGCAATCGCACTGTGCGTGTGGTGGAGAAATGCATCAGGGAAATGGAATATGATTTTTTTTAATTAAAAAAAATTAATTTAGCTTTTTTTTTAAGTCTCAACCATTAATTTGAAATTTGCCATGTGTCATCATCCTATGGCAGGACTGTCCTCTTCAGTACTGGAGAGGATCCCAACTCATATGTAACCTGTTACAATCCTTCCAGCAACCAATTACGTTTGTGCTAACGTGTTTCTTTTTTGTTTAAATCGAAAAACGGTAAAAGTAACCTTCACACCTATTTCCCCTTCCCCTCTAGATGTTTATTAGCCCACTTGTATTCCAATGAACACATATAAAACTTATAATAATTAACACTTTCTTAATATGTATGCTCAAACCTAAAAAGCCAAAAAATATAGAATGGAGGGAGTATTCATGTTTATTATAATTTTATCTATTAGTTTGTCTAATTTATTAAGTTTATGAATTTGAAAATTATTAATTTCATAGTGCTTCGCAAGAGCAATTACACTAGTTTAATTTCTTAAAGGAAAAGATAATGGTAAATTTAAAAGTGTTCAATAAGTCGCATCTCATCGTTAAGAATTTTCGTAATTATCAAATGAAAATATTACATATTTGATTATTATTTACTATAAAAGTAATATAATATGTGAAAATTAATAAGGAAAACTATTGATTCATGCCAAATCCAAATATATCTATCTTACACTTCAATAAGTGTGACATTCTCATCTTTGTTTGTCATCATGCGGTGCTTCTATTTTCTCACTCAATTTTTTTTTATTTAAGTTTATTTAAAAAAAAATACATAGATAAGTTGAATTTGTGTATTGGAAATTTGTGTTTAGTTGAAAGAATAAATGCAATAAATTAATTGAATTTGAATCTTAATCAAAACAATCACGGTGAGTTAATTAATAGGAAGTTTAAGATGAACATTTATAGAGTAGTGTTATTTCAACATTTAGAATGAATGTCTAAAGTTACATCTGCTTGTCTTATATGTAAAAAGAATATTTCTACATATAAGATAAATAGATGTCAACTTCAAATGTTCATTCTGAATGCTCGGATACCATTATTCATATTTATATATTTATTGTATATTCATAATTAAAAAAATAATAAAAATAAAAACTACTAAAATGAATCAGATAATTAAGGTAAAAGAGATCAAAATGAAAATTTATTTTTATTATTTTTGTTAAAAAGAGATGGTTTATCTCCTAAGGGATATGCCGACCATATATCGATGAATCAAATTAAATAATTGTGAAATTAAAAAGCAGGAAGAGATTAGGAGTTCGAAGATGTTGTGTGGACTGCACTCGATCTATTGTAATGTAGCCCTCCGTTTCTAAATATAAGACCCTTTTGATACTTTTATTTTGTTCCTATTTATAAGACCCTTTACCAATTTTCAATGAGCATTAATTATTTTTTTTCACAAACACCCCTATTTATTTAACACTTTTTAGATTCCCAATAATATTAATAGGGGTAGTTTTGAAAATACATATCAAAAATTCACATTTCCAATACAATTAATTAAATTATTTCACTTTCTTAATGGACGTGAAATCTTCTAAAGGGGAATTATAAATAGGAACGGAGGGAGTAGTTTGATGTGTTCTTACATAGGGAGACCAATTGAAAAGGTTGTCGGTGCTTAATTTAACTAAAGTCATACTCTTTCCTCATCACATTTTTTATTCTTTGGCTATTCTATCTCTGTTTCAATGTTAGGTGGCCCTTTTTTTTTTGGTAAATTTATTTTGGAAACATCCTTTTAGAAAATAAAAAATAAAAAGCTTGTTTGAATTGTAATTTTTCCTTAAGATTAAAAAATTGCAAAGAAAAAAGAGACGTATAGAAAGAAAAAAAATACTCCGTATAAATTATATATTATATACTACTATATATATTGGCCGTGAACTTGAAAGAATAAAGGAAGACAGGGTGATGTGTTTCATAGTACACATGACTACATGAGAGAAAGAAAGTGAAATAAGATAGAGAAGTTATATGATTTTTTCTCTTAATTACAAAAATGCCATTACTAAAATGGGTTGTTCTCCGTGTTTTTTAGAAAAGCAAAACAATGTTGGGTTGTTCTCCTTTTCCTGTTTTTAAAACAGAAAAACCAGATACTGTTTCTAGAATTATTTATGCAAAACAAGTTCATCAAACAGACTTTATTGTTTTTTAGTTATAAGAACAAAAAAATTGTTCTCAAAACAAGTATTCAAACAGGCCCATAATTTTTTGATTTTTTTTTTGTTTGGTGGTATATATTATGAAATATTCTTTACTTATTTGATTGATAAATTAGCCCCTTTTTTTATATGATTGTTATCACCTTTATTATAATTAATCACAATTAAACATTTTTATCTTTTTTCTATTTGGTGGTATTATGAGTAGATTTATTGATACATTAAAATATTCCGTATTTTATAGGACATAAAGAAGATATTGAAACGATTATTCTTAACTATTTTTTTTGGTGGTTAACCCATTGTATTTATAAGGAAGATAGTAACCACTCATTTTTTTATAGGGGTTTGTTAACATGAGGAAACTCCTTTTTTAATGGGAACATGTTAGTAATGCGTACCAAAACATTTGGCCAAAAATAGCCATCATCATTTGTTGGAGTAGATTTGGTACCAAGGCCATTCTTGTAAATAGATATTTTTAGAAAAAAAAAACACAAAAACTTCTTTCTCTGTGCTCACTCCTCAACCCATCAACAGTTCAACGTACACTCATCCTTTCTAAACTCCATGAAAACTCATCTCCACCGTAAACGCCACCACCAATCACCATGTTCGCCCAACCCAATTTCTAATGAAAACCATTTTTGTCTCTCTTCTCCGTTGGGCATGCATAGATCTATCAGTGTCTTCAACAATTGAGAGGCCAGTTGAGAGACATATATGTTTTTGCCATCGCTGGTCTATGGCCACCATTTCAGATTCGAGTTTGCTACTTCCATATATTCACCTGTCCACCATGACCTGCTTCTTGATTTTCTTTTAAACTTGTAAAACTTCTTGGAGTTCAAATTTGTTACTGAAGATCTTTGTCCTATGCCCTTCATGGATTGTCTGCAACGATGGGGATCTATATGTTATTAGTGAAAGTGATAACAGATAGGGGAGGGGGGGGGGGGAGGATTTTTGGGATTTTTAATTTTTTTTTTAAATTTGAGAAAACTAAATTATTAAAATACCCTATCATTAAAATACATTCTCCCAAAATATATAGGGGTATCTTTGTCTTAAATAATTAGGTACACATTGCTAACATGCTCCAATTGAAAAAAAAAGAGCTTCCTCATGTTAGCAAACCCCTTTATATATATATAAGATTATTATATTTGTTTATGTACATATTAGTATTAATTTAATGTATTCCTTATTTAGTTGATGGATAAATTAACACATTTTTTTATATCATTATCACTTTTATTGTGATATTATGATTAATTAGAATGCAATCAAAATTAAACGTTGATCTTTTTTGTTTGATAGTATATAAATGAGCAAATTTAAGGGTAAATAAAAATATTCCTTATTTCATGGGACATGTTAATTGAGCACTTTTTGGATATGATTATAAATATTTCTTACTTAAGTGATAAATAAATTTGATTTTATATTTAAGATTTTTTTTTATGAAAAAATTTGGTCTTACTTGTAAGATTTTATTCCAATTTTTCAATAACATTTAATTATTTATTTTCAAAAACATCCTATTAAGGCAACACTTTTTAGAATTCCACTAACAATTATAAGGATAATTTTAAAAAAGTATATTAAATGTTTACATTTTCAACCCCCTAACAACATTAACTTATTTCTTAATTTTTTTAATTTTTTTTATTTATTGAAAGTAAATTTCCCCAAAAAAATTTTAAATATAAGACCAGAGAGAGTAACTATGCCCCTTTTTTTTTTTTGGTTTACATGGGAGGTCTGGGACTAGAACCCATGACCTGAGGAAGGGGGAAATCCTAAATGTCCCTGCAGCCACCAACTGGGCTGTCTTACGCGGACACTATGCCCCTTTTAATATTAGTATATTAATTGATTTCTTTATTTATTTAAATTAATTGATTTTTTTGTTATTATTTCATAATCACATGTATGATGACACATTGAATGCAAAGGTATAGTTTGTATAATAGGAGATTTTTTTTTTCACAATCTTTTTTACATGTGAGTTCAAAGATTAGGAATAAGTACATTAATTGAGAATACATCTATTGTCTAAAAAAAAATATGTTATTGGTTGGAAAAAAATGATCATTAAATTTTTTAATTAAATAATATTTTATTCAATAAATTACTCCCTCCGTCTCATTATCTTGGTAAAAAAATGCAAAATTTTTTGTCCCATATTAAAGTAAAAAAATAAATGAAAAATATTAAAGATTGTATATTGTATCGATGATTGATAAATAAAAAAGGAAAACACTTTTAAAGATTTTTTTAAGGCAACATTGCAATATGTATTAATTGTAATGATATGGAAATTTGTGTAATATCAATTTGAAATTAATGAATGATCATGGATTATATTAAATAGATACTCTCTTATTTTCATTGACTCGTTTGACTTTTACCAAGATAATGGGACGGAAGGATTACAAGAAGTAGCACATAGAATGACATATATTTTGAGACAGCAGATGTTATCTTCATTTTATTATTGAAAAACAAAATTTAAAAAGTTAATAATTATTTTCCTTTAAAAAAAAAGGTTAAATTTGGGTATAAAAAAAAGGAATCCATGCTTGATTGGTAGAATAAATGCATTTAATCAATCATGTTTGACTTTGAATCAAAACATTCAAGGTGAAGTAATAAGAATTAAGATTATGTATTTATAATTAAAAAATAGTAAAATATTGAAATAAAATTAAATAAATTTAAAAAAATCACACATATAAAATAAAAAAATTACACATGAAAATAATTTTTTTAATTAGATAAGAGTTATTGGTGAAGAATGAACATTTTCTTATACTATTAAAATCTAATAACGTAAGCCCTTCAGCTTACCCAAAAAAAAAAATGTAATAACGTTTTAACAAATTTAAATTTATTTTTTATTAGTATTTTATAATCTCATGTAATGTGGTGATACAAAATTTAAAATATATATTTAATATTCTTTAGTTTTTATTTTCGTTACATAAAAGTAATATTGTTTTCATTTTGAGGGTGTTGAGTTTACATGTAAGTGTATATTTGAATTTAATATTTATTTACCAATTATTATACAATAAATCTTATTCTTTTCATTCCATATTTTTTGGCTTTTTAGCCTTTTTTTTTCTTCCATTTAATAACTTTTGTCATTTAAAAATTTCAATACGTACATAGTCTAGTTTTCTCTTCTTTTTTTTTATTTTTAAATTTAACATTTCATTCCATCATTTCTTTTACTCCTTATTAATTCTATTTTTATCTTCTCTCTTATCCTTAAAATACTATACATTAATTAATGGACACGCTTCCTAATAGAAATTAAATATTGTTACCATACTTAATGAGAATTAAATAAGAACATTTTAGACAAAACATTGTAAAGCAAATAAGCTTGATGATTAATTTTGATGTAGACAAATTATAAAAAGAACATCAACCAAGCTAAATGAAGAAAAGAAGACTCAAAAGCAATGCATAAAGTACTTTATTATTATTGTTTATATATATATATATATATATATATATATATATATATAACTCAGGTAATTCAGCCCACTGGGCTGACTAATCCTGGGGAACCAATCCCAACGGGCACTTGCCGGGGGGGGGGGGGGGTGCAATTGAAGCTAGAGCTTTTTTGCACTTTATTATTATTATTATTGTTATTTACTTTTATTTAGGTCCTTAAGATGATTGCTTGAGTAGAGTCTATATCGAGTGGTAAATCTCATTCAAAATAAATTAAACAAACATGCAATGATTTTCACAAATTATCCAAAACTTTACAAACTAGTAATTTTACTCGTGCATCGCATGGGTTTAAATTTTTTTTTAAAAAAAATTGATTATAGATTTTGGAAATATTTCTTTTTGTAAAAATGATTTACATGTATTTAGAAATAAATATTCATAAACATTAACCTTTGAATCTAGTTTCAGCTATCAACTTTTTCATTAATAAAAATTAACTAATAATGTATCAATTATGCGATTTCTAATTTTAATTAACAACATAATTTCTTATATTAAAAAAAATCCAACTCATTTTGATTTCCAAATGCATTTTGTTAGTAATTCGTTTTGCAAGTCCAAATGCAGCTATTTTTTTTACCATATATATCAGCATCATCATCATTATTATTACATATGTCCCAAAATATAAGACCTCTTTTCACACTTTTAATTAATTCGTGTTTATAAGATTCGAACTTTCAAATTACTTGTTTGTATTAGAACTTCATAATTGTAAATAAGTATATTTTCTAAAGTATAAAATAACGCATCATTATTTTTCACAATTTAAATTGCAACATATTGTATAAATTTTTGGATTTTTTTAAATTTGAATTCATGACTGGGTAAATATTTGATTGTATTAAGCTAAATCATTATACCAAATTATATGAGTAGTAATTGATATTGGTTTTTCTTTTTAATTGATTAGAATATATAGATTTGTACCATTTTAAAAGGTACCGAGTTAGTGATGTGTCGTTTCACTGCTGAAACGTGTCACCTCTATTTCAAAAGGTACAAAGTGAGTGCAGTACAGTGTATCACTTCAATGTTTAAACGATATATCACTTCATTGTTGAAACGACGTATCACTTCACTATTGAAACGACATATCATTGTTCTTCATTCTCTCAACTTTTATTCTAAGAGTTTCATTTTGTGAAAAACTCTCTAGTTTAATTTCAAGGTTTGGATTCTAAAATATATAATAGAGTTGGATAGAAAGACACATTTTTAATTAATGATTTGTTTAATAGGTGTTATTTTTAATTTTAATTTTTATAAATTTAGAAAATTATAAAAAAAATGATTTGGAAAAATGATGATTGATGATAAAATAATCTATAGCAAGTATTTATTTAATGCTATATATAATTCATGAGATAACTAATACCAAATATATTACAATGTTTCTAAAGTATAATTAAATTTTGAATAGTTACACGATAATTTTTGGCCTTATTAGGAACTAATGGTTGTTTAACAAGTTAATTAATGAGTTCACATCATTGTCACATCATTTCTAAGTTTTTGTCTCATCAGCTTTAAATGAATTAAATTAATTCACTTGTCAAACAACCAATGGTTCATTGGGAGATTGTTATAAAACCAAATAAAAATTAATTGCATGAAAGTAGTGCACATATATTAAACTAGCTATGATCTCGAGCCATGCGTGAATTTTTATTTCTTTCTATTTGCATGTATGTTTTTTTAAATATATATTAGAAATTGATACTATTTTATTTCTCCGCTGTTAATTGCAGTTGTTGTATAATTTTGGTTACATTATAGTATAAAATTATGGTGCATGAAATTCTTGAAAAGTAATTTGTTAATAATTTCTCACAACAAACATTTTGCTAAAATTGATTAATGTATTAATATATGTTAGAAAGGGAAATTATTATGTCTGATTATATATAAGGATCATTAATCTTGGATAAACCAAATATGATTATCAACTTTATTATGATTAATCAGAATCAAGGGAGAATTATAATTTTTTGATTTTTTTTTTGTTTGGTGGTATATATTATGAAATATTCTTTACTTATTTGATTGATAAATTAGCCCCTTTTTTTATATGATTGTTATCACCTTTATTATAATTAATCACAATTAAACATTTTTATCTTTTTTCTATTTGGTGGTATTATGAGTAGATTTATTGATACATTAAAATATTCCGTATTTTATAGGACATAAAGAAGATATTGAAACGATTATTCTTAACTATTTTTTTTTGGTGGTTAACCCATTGTATTTATAAGGAAGATAGTAACCACACATTTTTTTTATAGGGGTTTGTTAACATGAGGAAACTCCTTTTTTAATGGGAACATGTTAGTAATGTGTACCAAAACATTTGGCCAAAAATAGCCATCATCATTTGTTGGAGTAGATTTGGTACCAAGGCCATTCTTGTAAATAGATATTTTTAGAAAAAAAAAAACACAAAAACTTCTTTCTCTGTGCTCACTCCTCAACCCATCAACAGTTCAACGTACACTCATCCTTTCTAAACTCCATGAAAACTCATCTCCACCGTAAACGCCACCACCAATCACCATGTTCGCCCAACCCAATTTCTAATGAAAACCATTTTTGTCTCTCTTCTCCGTTGGGCATGCATAGATCCATCAGTGTCTTCAACAATTGAGAGGCCAGTTGAGAGACATATATGTTTTTGCCATCGCTGGTCTATGGCCACCATTTCAGATTCGAGTTTGCTACTTCCATATATTCACCTGTCCACCATGACCTGCTTCTTGATTTTCTTTTAAACTTGTAAAACTTCTTGGAGTTCAAATTTGTTACTGAAGATCTTTGTCCTATCCCCTTCATGGATTGTCTGCAACGATGGGGATCTATATGTTATTAGTGAAAGTGATAACAGATAGGGGAGGGGGGGAGGATTTTTGGGATTTTTAATTTTTTTTTTTAAATTTGAGAAAACTAAATTATTAAAATACCCTATCATTAAAATACATTCTCCCAAAATATATAGGGGTATCTTTGTCTTAAATAATTAGGTACACATTGCTAACATGCTCCAATTGAAAAAAAAAGAGCTTCCTCATGTTAGCAAACCCCTTTATATATATATATATAAGATTATTATATTTGTTTATGTATATATTAGTATTAATTTAATGTATTCCTTATTTAGTTGATGGATAAATTAACACATTTTTTTATATCATTATCACTTTTATTGTGATATTATGATTAATTAGAATGCAATCAAAATTAAACGTTGATCTTTTTTGTTTGATAGTATATAAATGAGCAAATTTAAGGGTAAATAAAAATATTCCTTATTTCATGGGACATGTTAATTGAGCACTTTTTGGATATGATTATAAATATTTCTTACTTAAGTGATAAATAAATTTGATTTTATATGTAAGATTTTTTTTTATGAAAAAATTTGGTCTTACTTGTAAGATTTTATTCCAATTTTTCAATAACATTTAATTATTTATTTTCAAAAACATCCTATTAAGGCAACACTTTTTAGAATTCCACTAACAATTATAAGGATAATTTTAAAAAAGTATATTAAATGTTTACATTTTCAACCCCCTAACAACATTAACTTATTTCTTAATTTTTTTAATTTTTTTTATTTATTGAAAGTAATTTTCCCCAAAAAAATTTTAAATATAAGACCAGAGAGAGTAACTATGCCCCTTTTAATATTAGTATATTAATTGATTTCTTTATTTATTTAAATTAACTGATTTTTTTGTTATTATTTCATAATCACATGTATGATGACACATTGAATGCAAAGGTATAGTTTGTATAATAGGAGATTTTTTTTTTCACAATCTTTTACATGTGAGTTCAAAGATTAGGAATAAGTACATTAATTGAGAATACATCTATTGTCTAAAAAAAAATATATGTTATTGGTTGGAAAAAAATGATCATTAAATTTTTTAATTAAATAATATTTTATTCAATAAATTACTCCCTCCGTCTCATTATCTTGGTAAAAAAATGCAAAAAATTTTGTCCCATATTAAAGTAAAAAAATAAATGAAAAATATTAAAGATTGTATATTGTATCGATGATTGATAAATAAAAAAGGAAAACACTTTTAAAGATTTTTTTAAGGCAATATTGCAATATGTATTAATTGTAATGATATGGAAATTTGTGTAATATCAATTTGAAATTAATGAATGATCATGGATTATATTAAATAGATACTCTCTTATTTTCATTGACTCGTTTGACTTTTACCAAGATAATGGGATGGAAGGATTACAAGAAGTAGCACATAGAATGACATATATTTTGAGACAGCAGATGTTATCTTCATTTTATTATTGAAAAACAAAATTTAAAAAGTTAATAATTATTTTCCTTTAAAAAAAAAGGTTAAATTTGGGTATAAAAAAAAGGAATCCATGCTTGATTGGTAGAATAAATGCATTTAATCAATCATGTTTGACTTTGAATCAAAACATTCAAGGTGAAGTAATAAGAATTAAGATTATGTATTTATAATTAAAAAATAGTAAAATATTGAAATAAAATTAAATAAATTTAAAAAAATCACACATATAAAATAAAAAAATTACACATGAAAATAATTTTTTAATTAGATAAGAGTTATTGGTGAAGAATGAACATTTTCTTATACTATTAAAATCTAATAACGTAAGCCCTTCAGCTTACCCAAAAAAAAAAATGTAATAACGTTTTAACAAATTTAAATTTATTTTTTATTAGTATTTTATAATCTCATGTAATGTGGTGATACAAAATTTAAAATATATATTTAATATTCTTTAGTTTTTATTTTCGTTACATAAAAGTAATATTGTTTTCATTTTGAGGGTGTTGAGTTTACATGTAAGTGTATATTTGAATTTAATATTTATTTACCAATTATTATACAATAAATATTATTCTTTTCATTCCATATTTTTTGGCTTTTTAGCCTTTTTTTTTCTTCCATTTAATAACTTTTGTCATTTAAAAATTTCAATACGTACATAGTCTAGTTTTCTCTTCTTTTTTTTTATTTTTAAATTTAACATTTCATTCCATCATTTCTTTTACTCCTTATTAATTCTATTTTTATCTTCTCTCTTATCCTTAAAATACTATACATTAATTAATGGACACGCTTCCTAATAGAAATTAAATATTGTTACCATACTTAATGAGAATTAAATAAGGACATTTTAGATAAAAACATTGTAAAGCAAATAAGCTTGATGATTAATTTTGATGTAGACAAATTATAAAAAGAACATCAACCAAGCTAAATGAAGAGAAGAAGACTCAAAAGCAATGCATAAAGTACTTTATTATTATTGTTTATATATATATATATATATATATATATATATATATAACTCAGGTAATTCAGTCCACTGGGCTGACTAATCCTGGGGAACCAATCCCACCGGGCACTTGCCGGGGGGGGGGGGGGGGTGCAATTGAAGCTAGAGCTTTTTTGCACTTTATTATTATTATTATTGTTATTTACTTTTATTTAGATCCTTAAGATGATTGCTTGAGTAGAGTCTATATCGAGTGGTAAATCTCATTCAAAATAAATTAAACAAACATGCAATGATTTTCACAAATTATCCAAAACTTTACAAACTAGTAATTTTACTCGTGCAGCGCACGGGTTTAAATTTTTTTAAAAAAAAAATTTGATTATAGATTTTGGAAATATTTCTTTTTGTAAAAATGATTTACATGTATTTAGAAATAAATATTCATAAACATTAACCTTTGAATCTAGTTTCAGCTATCAACTTTTTCATTAATAAAAATTAACTAATAATGTATCAATTATGCGATTTCTAATTTTAATTAACAACATAATTTCTTATATTAAAAAAAATCCAACTCATTTTGATTTCCAAATGCATTTTGTTAGTAATTCGTTTTGCAAGTCCAAATGCAGCTATTTTTTTTTACCATATATATCAGCATCATCATCATTATTATTACATATGTCCCAAAATATAAGACCTCTTTTCACACTTTTAATTAATTCGTGTTTATAAGATTCGAACTTTCAAATTACTTGTTTGTATTAGAACTTCATAATTGTAAATAAGTATATTGTCTAAAGTATAAAATAACGCATCATTATTTTTCACAATTTAAATTGCAACATATTGTATAAATTTTTGGATTTTTTTAAATTTGAATTCATGACTGGGTAAATATTTGATTGTATTAAGCTAAATCATTATACCAAATTATAGCTCATCTTTAATACTTATATATCCATTTTTTCCGTTGTACCCAAAATTTATTATTCATAATGATGCTCTGTTCAAATGTTTAATAACAATTTGCCTATATTATGACTTGTTTGTATTAAAATGTCTGAAATTACAACATTATATTCGTTTTTTTTTTCGGTTAATTATCATACGACGGGTCGTTTAGGCATTATATATTTTTTATGTCAATATTAGATTCAAATTATTTCCTTTTGAAAAGATCATTAATAACCTGTGCAAATTGTAATAATATCGAAATGCAAATTGTATGTTTATGGGCAATTTTTATATTTATGTGTAATCCAAATTGTACTAACAAAAATTTACTAAAAATAACTTAAGATAAATATTTATTCCCGTGCGATGCACGGACAAACAAATTTGGAGGGAAAAGCAAGGATAAAGGAGGGAAAATGAAAATGACAAAAATGCCCTCAACTTCTCCTATTTTATAATATGTTGATGATGCATAATCTTTAAAGCATATTTTTTTAGACATTTTTGATGTATCATTAAATGAGTTGATAACCGATTACAAGGTTAACGTAACCGGTTACATACTGTTGAAGCAGTTGCAAAATCAGTTTTAAAACGTTCTATTCCTTATGAAACTTCAATATAAATACCCTATCATCCTTATGACGTGTCATACACGAGTTTTACACATTCTATTTAGAAAAACACAAGGCCATAAGCTTTCTCTAAGATTCAAAATCAAAAGTGCATAGTTTTCGATCTTCTTCTCACTTTTCATCTATAATACTCATTGCTCATTTGTTCAACCATTGAATTGAATGAGATTCAAGATCTACAAAGATTATGTGAGAGTTGTTATGCTGCAATTTAGTGCAATTAGAGAAACAACAAGTTGTGAGTTTATTTTGATTTTTTGATGTGAGGCATCATCATTTCAAGATTGTTCAAGAAATGTGTTATCTTATTGTTGGCTAGAGAGTGAGGTATCTTTCTAGTTGTTGGGTTACAAAGGTGTTTAGAAGATCAAGTGAGAGGTACAACAAGAGTGAAGGATCTCTTGGTAGGCTTGTCAAGTGAGGCATATTGGAAGCGTGATTGTACATATGATTTTCTATTCATAGTAAAACAAATCTCCCAAACCAAAAGTGGAGGCCTGGACGTAGCTCTCGGGAGGTTGAGAGAAAACCAGGATAAATCGTTGTGTCGTATCTCTTTCCCTTTCCTATTTTATTTCAGCGATTTATATTGATTTTTACGAAATATCGAGCAAATACGTTTTTGAATCACTCTTCAATAAAGAACATTTTCTTTGCATGATTTATCAACTCTTTGGCATCCAAACATAATTGATTTGAAGTATCTAAACTGGTTTTAGAAAAGATTTTGAGAAAGATTGGTTTCTTGAATTAATTACCTTAGTGTAATTGGTTAGAATCAGTTACTATAACCAGTTACGAAGGCTCTATATGTAACGAGTTGGGATCCTCTCCAGTACTGGAGAGGACAGTCCTGCCATAGGATGATGACATATGGCCAATTTTAAATCAACGGCTGAGATTTAAAAAAAATTAAATTTTTAATTAAAAAAATTCCTATTCCTTCTCATTGTCTCCTTTGAAGTCCCTTCTTCTTCCCACAACACTGATGCGCCCTCCTCCGCTGCCATGGGTGTCTTGCCACCACATGGTTGTCGTCGCCCCCACAAGATACCGTCCCTCAAGATCTCGAGTTCGTGGCTCCACAACTCTAACACTAGGTGTCGTCGCCGTCATCCGAGGAAGCATGGGATGGGCATGTTACGATGGTGGACGGCTGTGGGAGGGGAAGGAGTCGCGTTTGCAGAACGAAAACGCGACTGCACGAGGGGGAAGGGTCGCGACGATTGTGGACGGCAACGGGAGGGGAGGGGAAGGGAAGGAACGGTGGGTGGCTGCCTGAGAAATGCAAGGAGTGTGGTGTGAGGAAAGGGTGGCAATCGCACTGTGCGTGTGGTGGAGAAATGCATCAGGGAAATGGAATATGATTTTTTTTAATTAAAAAAAATTAATTTAGCTTTTTTTTTAAGTCTCAACCATTAATTTGAAATTTGCCATGTGTCATCATCCTATGGCAGGACTGTCCTCTTCAGTACTGGAGAGGATCCCAACTCATATGTAACCTGTTACAATCCTTCCAGCAACCAATTACGTTTGTGCTAACGTGTTTCTTTTTTGTTTAAATCGAAAAACGGTAAAAGTAACCTTCACACCTATTTCCCCTTCCCCTCTAGATGTTTATTAGCCCACTTGTATTCCAATGAACACATATAAAACTTATAATAATTAACACTTTCTTAATATGTATGCTCAAACCTAAAAAGCCAAAAAATATAGAATGGAGGGAGTATTCATGTTTATTATAATTTTATCTATTAGTTTGTCTAATTTATTAAGTTTATGAATTTGAAAATTATTAATTTCATAGTGCTTCGCAAGAGCAATTACACTAGTTTAATTTCTTAAAGGAAAAGATAATGGTAAATTTAAAAGTGTTCAATAAGTCGCATCTCATCGTTAAGAATTTTCGTAATTATCAAATGAAAATATTACATATTTGATTATTATTTACTATAAAAGTAATATAATATGTGAAAATTAATAAGGAAAATTATTGATTCATGCCAAATCCAAATATATCTATCTTACACTTCAATAAGTGTGACATTCTCATCTTTGTTTGTCATCATGCGGTGCTTCTATTTTCTCACTCAATTTTTTTTTATTTAAGTTTATTTAAAAAAAAATACATAGATAAGTTGAATTTGTGTATTGGAAATTTGTGTTTAGTTGAAAGAATAAATGCAATAAATTAATTGAATTTGAATCTTAATCAAAACAATCACGGTGAGTTAATTAATAGGAAGTTTAAGATGAACATTTATAGAGTAGTGTTATCTCAACATTTAGAATGAATGTCTAAAGTTACATCTGCTTGTCTTATATGTAAAAAGAATATTTCTACATATAAGATAAATAGATGTCAACTTCAAATGTTCATTCTGAATGCTCGGATACCATTATTCATATTTATATATTTATTGTATATTCATAATTAAAAAAATAATAAAAATAAAAACTACTAAAATGAATCAGATAATTAAGGTAAAAGAGATCAAAATGAAAATTTATTTTTATTATTTTTGTTAAAAAGAGATGGTTTATCTCCTAAGGGATATGCCGACCATATATCGATGAATCAAATTAAATAATTGTGAAATTAAAAAGCAGGAAGAGATTAGGAGTTCGAAGATGTTGTGTGGACTGCACTCGATCTATTGTAATGTAGCCCTCCGTTTCTAAATATAAGACCCTTTTGATACTTTTATTTTGTTCCTATTTATAAGACCCTTTACCAATTTTCAATGAGCATTAATTATTTTTTTTCACAAACACCCCTATTTATTTAACACTTTTTAGATTCCCAATAATATTAATAGGGGTAGTTTTGAAAATACATATCAAAAATTCACATTTCCAATACAATTAATTAAATTATTTCACTTTCTTAATGGACGTGAAATCTTCTAAAGGGGAATTATAAATAGGAACGGAGGGAGTAGTTTGATGTGTTCTTACATAGGGAGACCAATTGAAAAGGTTGTCGGTGCTTAATTTAACTAAAGTCATACTCTTTCCTCATCACATTTTTTATTCTTTGGCTATTCTATCTCTGTTTCAATGTTAGGTGGCCCTTTTTTTTTTGGTAAATTTATTTTGGAAAATCCTTTTAGAAAATAAAAAATAAAAAGCTTGTTTGAATTGTAATTTTTCCTTAAGATTAAAAAATTGCAAAGAAAAAAGAGACGTATAGAAAGAAAAAAAATACTCCGTATAAATTATATATTATATACTCCTATATATATTGGCCGTGAACTTGAAAGAATAAAGGAAGACAGGGTGATGTGTTTCATAGTACACATGACTACATGAGAGAAAGAAAGTGAAATAAGATAGAGAAGTTATATGATTTTTTCTCTTAATTACAAAAATGCCATTACTAAAATGGGTTGTTCTCCGTGTTTTTTAGAAAAGCAAAACAATGTTGGGTTGTTCTCCTTTTCCTGTTTTTAAAACAGAAAAACCAGATACTGTTTCTAGAATTATTTATGCAAAACAAGTTCATCAAACAGACTTTATTGTTTTTTAGTTATAAGAACAAAAAAATTGTTCTCAAAACAAGTATTCAAACAGGCCCATAATTTTTTGATTTTTTTTTTGTTTGGTGGTATATATTATGAAATATTCTTTACTTATTTGATTGATAAATTAGCCCCTTTTTTTATATGATTGTTATCACCTTTATTATAATTAATCACAATTAAACATTTTTATCTTTTTTCTATTTGGTGGTATTATGAGTAGATTTATTGATACATTAAAATATTCCGTATTTTATAGGACATAAAGAAGATATTGAAACGATTATTCTTAACTATTTTTTTTGGTGGTTAACCCATTGTATTTATAAGGAAGATAGTAACCACTCATTTTTTATAGGGGTTTGTTAACATGAGGAAACTCCTTTTTTAATGGGAACATGTTAGTAATGCGTACCAAAACATTTGGCCAAAAATAGCCATCATCATTTGTTGGAGTAGATTTGGTACCAAGGCCATTCTTGTAAATAGATATTTTTAGAAAAAAAAAAACACAAAAACTTCTTTCTCTGTGCTCACTCCTCAACCCATCAACAGTTCAACGTACACTCATCCTTTCTAAACTCCATGAAAACTCATCTCCACCGTAAACGCCACCACCAATCACCATGTTCGCCCAACCCAATTTCTAATGAAAACCATTTTTGTCTCTCTTCTCCGTTGGGCATGCATAGATCCATCAGTGTCTTCAACAATTGAGAGGCCAGTTGAGAGACATATATGTTTTTGCCATCGCTGGTCTATGGCCACCATTTCAGATTCGAGTTTGCTACTTCCATATATTCACCTGTCCACCATGACCTGCTTCTTGATTTTCTTTTAAACTTGTAAAACTTCTTGGAGTTCAAATTTGTTACTGAAGATCTTTGTCCTATGCCCTTCATGGATTGTCTGCAACGATGGGGATCTATATGTTATTAGTGAAAGTGATAACAGATAGGGGAGGGGGGGGGAGGATTTTTGGGATTTTTAATTTTTTTTTTTAAATTTGAGAAAACTAAATTATTAAAATACCCTATCATTAAAATACATTCTCCCAAAATATATAGGGGTATCTTTGTCTTAAATAATTAGGTACACATTGCTAACATGCTCCAATTGAAAAAAAAAGAGCTTCCTCATGTTAGCAAACCCCTTTATATATATAAGATTATTATATTTGTTTATGTATATATTAGTATTAATTTAATGTATTCCTTATTTAGTTGATGGATAAATTAACACATTTTTTTATATCATTATCACTTTTATTGTGATATTATGATTAATTAGAATGCAATCAAAATTAAACGTTGATCTTTTTTGTTTGATAGTATATAAATGAGCAAATTTAAGGGTAAATAAAAATATTCCTTATTTCATGGGACATGTTAATTGAGCACTTTTTGGATATGATTATAAATATTTCTTACTTAAGTGATAAATAAATTTGATTTTATATTTAAGATTTTTTTTTATGAAAAAATTTGGTCTTACTTGTAAGATTTTATTCCAATTTTTCAATAACATTTAATTATTTATTTTCAAAAACATCCTATTAAGGCAACACTTTTTAGAATTCCACTAACAATTATAAGGATAATTTTAAAAAAGTATATTAAATGTTTACATTTTCAACCCCCTAACAACATTAACTTATTTCTTAATTTTTTTAATTTTTTTTATTTATTGAAAGTAAATTTCCCCAAAAAAATTTTAAATATAAGACCAGAGAGAGTAACTATGCCCCTTTTTTTTTTTTGGTTTACATGGGAGGTCTGGGATTAGAACCCATGACCTGAGGAAGGGGGAAATCCTAAATGTCCCTGCAGCCACCAACTGGGCTGTCTTACGCGGACACTATGCCCCTTTTAATATTAGTATATTAATTGATTTCTTTATTTATTTAAATTAATTGATTTTTTTGTTATTATTTCATAATCACATGTATGATGACACATTGAATGCAAAGGTATAGTTTGTATAATAGGAGATTTTTTTTTTCACAATCTTTTTTACATGTGAGTTCAAAGATTAGGAATAAGTACATTAATTGAGAATACATCTATTGTCTAAAAAAAAATATGTTATTGGTTGGAAAAAAATGATCATTAAATTTTTTAATTAAATAATATTTTATTCAATAAATTACTCCCTCCGTCTCATTATCTTGGTAAAAAAATGCAAAATTTTTTGTCCCATATTAAAGTAAAAAAATAAATGAAAAATATTAAAGATTGTATATTGTATCGATGATTGATAAATAAAAAAGGAAAACACTTTTAAAGATTTTTTTAAGGCAACATTGCAATATGTATTAATTGTAATGATATGGAAATTTGTGTAATATCAATTTGAAATTAATGAATGATCATGGATTATATTAAATAGATACTCTCTTATTTTCATTGACTCGTTTGACTTTTACCAAGATAATGGGACGGAAGGATTACAAGAAGTAGCACATAGAATGACATATATTTTGAGACAGCAGATGTTATCTTCATTTTATTATTGAAAAACAAAATTTAAAAAGTTAATAATTATTTTCCTTTAAAAAAAAAGGTTAAATTTGGGTATAAAAAAAAGGAATCCATGCTTGATTGGTAGAATAAATGCATTTAATCAGTCATGTTTGACTTTGAATCAAAACATTCAAGGTGAAGTAATAAGAATTAAGATTATGTATTTATAATTAAAAAATAGTAAAATATTGAAATAAAATTAAATAAATTTAAAAAAATCACACATATAAAATAAAAAAATTACACATGAAAATAATTTTTTTAATTAGATAAGAGTTATTGGTGAAGAATGAACATTTTCTTATACTATTAAAATCTAATAACGTAAGCCCTTCAGCTTACCCAAAAAAAAAAATGTAATAACGTTTTAACAAATTTAAATTTATTTTTTATTAGTATTTTATAATCTCATGTAATGTGGTGATACAAAATTTAAAATATATATTTAATATTCTTTAGTTTTTATTTTCGTTACATAAAAGTAATATTGTTTTCATTTTGAGGGTGTTGAGTTTACATGTAAGTGTATATTTGAATTTAATATTTATTTACCAATTATTATACAATAAATCTTATTCTTTTCATTCCATATTTTTTGGCTTTTTAGCCTTTTTTTTTCTTCCATTTAATAACTTTTGTCATTTAAAAATTTCAATACGTACATAGTCTAGTTTTCTCTTCTTTTTTTTTATTTTTAAATTTAACATTTCATTCCATCATTTCTTTTACTCCTTATTAATTCTATTTTTATCTTCTCTCTTATCCTTAAAATACTATACATTAATTAATGGACACGCTTCCTAATAGAAATTAAATATTGTTACCATACTTAATGAGAATTAAATAAGAACATTTTAGACAAAACATTGTAAAGCAAATAAGCTTGATGATTAATTTTGATGTAGACAAATTATAAAAAGAACATCAACCAAGCTAAATGAAGAGAAGAAGACTCAAAAGCAATGCATAAAGTACTTTATTATTATTGTTTATATATATATATATATATATATATATATATATATATATAACTCAGGTAATTCAGCCCACTGGGCTGACTAATCCTGGGGAACCAATCCCAACGGCCACTTGCCGGGGGGGGGGGTGCAATTGAAGCTAGAGCTTTTTTGCACTTTATTATTATTATTATTATTGTTATTTACTTTTATTTAGGTCCTTAAGATGATTGCTTGAGTAGAGTCTATATCGAGTGGTAAATCTCATTCAAAATAAATTAAACAAACATGCAATGATTTTCACAAATTATCCAAAACTTTACAAACTAGTAATTTTACTCGTGCATCGCATGGGTTTAAATTTTTTTTTTAAAAAAATTGATTATAGATTTTGGAAATATTTCTTTTTGTAAAAATGATTTACATGTATTTAGAAATAAATATTCATAAACATTAACCTTTGAATCTAGTTTCAGCTATCAACTTTTTCATTAATAAAAATTAACTAATAATGTATCAATTATGCGATTTCTAATTTTAATTAACAACATAATTTCTTATATTAAAAAAAATCCAACTCATTTTGATTTCCAAATGCATTTTGTTAGTAATTCGTTTTGCAAGTCCAAATGCAGCTATTTTTTTTACCATATATATCAGCATCATCATCATTATTATTACATATGTCCCAAAATATAAGACCTCTTTTCACACTTTTAATTAATTCGTGTTTATAAGATTCGAACTTTCAAATTACTTGTTTGTATTAGAACTTCATAATTGTAAATAAGTATATTGTCTAAAGTATAAAATAACACATCATTATTTTTCACAATTTAAATTGCAACATATTGTATAAATTTTTGGATTTTTTTAAATTTGAATTCATGACTGGGTAAATATTTGATTGTATTAAGCTAAATCATTATACCAAATTATAGCTCATCTTTAATACTTATATATCCATTTTTTCCGTTGTACCCAAAATTTATTATTCATAATGATGCTCTGTTTAAATGTTTAATAACAATTTGCCTATATTATGACTTGTTTGTATTAAAATTTCTGAAATTATAACATTATATTCGGTTTTTTTTGCCGGTTAATTATCATATGACGAGTCGTTTAGACATTATATATTTTTTATGTCAATATTAGATTCAAATTATTTCCTTTTGAAAAGATCATTAATAACCTGTGCAAATTGTAATAATATCGAAATGCAAATTGTATGTTTATGGGCAATTTTTATATTTATGTGTAATCCAAATTGTACTAATAAAAATTTACTAAAAATAACTTAAGATAAATATTTATTCCCGTGCGATGCACGGACAAACAAATTTGGAGGGAAAAACAAGGATGAAGGAGGGAAAATGAAAATGACAAAAATGCCCTCAACTTCTCCTATTTTATAATATGTTGATGATGCAAATCTTTAAAGCATATTTTTTTAGACATTTTTGATGTATCATTAAATGAGTTGATAACCGATTACAAGGTTAACGTAACCGGTTACATACTGTTGAAGCAGTTGCAAAATCAGTTTTAAAACGTTCTATTCCTTATGAAACTTCAATATAAATACCCTATCATCCTTATGACGTGTCATACACGAGTTTTACACATTCTATTTAGAAAAACACAAGGCCATAAACTTTCTCTAAGATTCAAAATCAAAAGTGCATAGTTTTCGATCTTCTTCTCACTTTTCATCTATAATACTCATTGCTCATTTGTTCAACCATTGAATTGAATGAGATTCAAGATCTACAAAGATTATGTGAGAGTTGTTATGCTGCAATTTAGTGCAATTAGAGAAACAACAAGTTGTGAGTTTATTTTGATTTTTTGATGTGAGGCATCATCATTTCAAGATTGTTCAAGAAATGTGTTATCTTATTGTTGGCTAGAGAGTGAGGTATCTTTCTAGTTGTTGGGTTACAAAGGTGTTTAGAAGATCAAGTGAGAGGTACAACAAGAGTGAAGGATCTCTTGGTAGGCTTGTCAAGTGAGGCATATTGGAAGCGTGATTGTACATATGATTTTCTATTCATAGTAAAACAAATCTCCCAAACCAAAAGTGGAGGCCTGGACGTAGCTCTTGGGAGGTTGAGAGAAAACCAGGATAAATCGTTGTGTCGTATCTCTTTCCCTTTCCTATTTTATTTCAGCGATTTATATTGATTTTTACGAAATATCGAGCAAATACGTTTTTGAATCACTCTTCAATAAAGAACATTTTCTTTGCATGATTTATCAACTCTTTGGCATCCAAACATAATTGATTTGAAGTATCTAAACTGGTTTTAGAAAAGATTTTGAGAAAGATTGGTTTCTTGAATTAATTACCTTAGTGTAATTGGTTAGAATCAGTTACTATAACCAGTTACGAAGGCTCTATATGTAACGAGTTGGGATCCTCTCCAGTACTGGAGAGGACAGTCCTGCCATAGGATGATGACATATGGCAAATTTTAAATCAACGGCTGAGATTTAAAAAAAATTAAATTTTTAATTAAAAAAAATTCCTATTCCTTCTCATTGTCTCCTTTGAAGTCCCTTCTTCTTCCCACAACACTGATGTGCCCTCCTCCGCTGCCATGGGTGTCGTGCCACCACATGGTTGTCGTCGCCCCCACAAGATACCGTCCCTCAAGATCTCGAGTTCGTGGCTCCACAACTCTAACACTAGGTGTCGTCGCCGTCATCCGAGGAAGCATGGGATGGGCATGTTACGATGGTGGACGGCTGTGGGAGGGGAAGGAGTCGCGTTTGCAGAACGAAAACGCGACTGCACGAGGGGGAAGGGTCGCGACGATTGTGGACGGCAACGGGAGGGGAGGGGAAGGGAAGGAACGGTGGGTGGCTGCCTGAGAAATGCAAGGAGTGTGGTGTGAGGAAAGGGTGGCAATCGCACTGTGCGTGTGGTGGAGAAATGCATCAGGGAAATGGAATATGATTTTTTTTAATTAAAAAAATTTAATTTAGCTTTTTTTTTTAAGTCTCAACCATTAATTTGAAATTTGCCATGTGTCATCATCCTATGGCAGGACTGTCCTCTTCAGTACTGGAGAGGATCCCAACTCATATGTAACCTGTTACAATCCTTCCAGCAACCAATTACGTTTGTGCTAACGTGTTTCTTTTTTGTTTAAATCGAAAAACGGTAAAAGTAACTTTCACACCTATTTCCCCTTCCCCTCTAGATGTTTATTAGCCCACTTGTATTCCAATGAACACATATAAAACTTATAATAATTAACACTTTCTTAATATGTATGCTCAAACCTAAAAAGCCAAAAAATATAGAATGGAGGGAGTATTCATGTTTATTATAATTTTATCTATTAGTTTGTCTAATTTATTAAGTTTATGAATTTGAAAATTATTAATTTCATAGTGCTTCGCAAGAGCAATTACACTAGTTTAATTTCTTAAAGGAAAAGATAATGGTAAATTTAAAAGTGTTCAATAAGTCGCATCTCATCGTTAAGAATTTTCGTAATTATCAAATGAAAATATTACATATTTGATTATTATTTACTATAAAAGTAATATAATATGTGAAAATTAATAAGGAAAATTATTGATTCATGCCAAATCCAAATATATCTATCTTACACTTCAATAAGTGTGAATTCTCATCTTTGTTTGTCATCATGCGGTGCTTCTATTTTCTCACTCAATTTTTTTTTATTTAAGTTTATTTAAAAAAAAAATACATAGATAAGTTGAATTTGTGTATTGGCAATTTGTGTTTAGTTGAAAGAATAAATGCAATAAATTAATTGAATTTGAATCTTAATCAAAACAATCACGGTGAGTTAATTAATAGGAAGTTTAAGATGAACATTTATAGAGTAGTGTTATCTCAACATTTAGAATGAACGTCTAAAGTTACATCTGCTTGTCTTATATGTAAAAAGAATATTTCTACATATAAGATAAATAGATGTCAACTTCAAATGTTCATTCTGAATGCTCGGATACCATTATTCATATTTATATATTTATTGTATATTCATAATTAAAAAAATAATAAAAATAAAAACTACTAAAATGAATCAGATAATTAAGGTAAAAGAGATCAAAATGAAAATTTATTTTTATTATTTTTGTTAAAAAGAGATGGTTTATCTCCTAAGGGATATGCCGACCATATATCGATGAATCAAATTAAATAATTGTGAAATTAAAAAGCAGGAAGAGATTAGGAGTTCGAAGATGTTGTGTGGACTGCACTCGATCTATTGTAATGTAGCCTTCCTTTCTAAATATAAGACCCTTTTGATACTTTTGTTTTGTTTCTATTTATAAGACCCTTTACCAATTTTCAATGAGCATTAATTATTTTTTTCCACAAACACCCCTATTTATTTAACACTTTTTAGATTCCCAATAATATTAATAGGGGTAGTTTTGAAAATACATATCAAAAATTCACATTTCCAATACAATTAATTAAATTATTCCACTTTCTTAATGGACGTGAAATCTTCTAAAGGGGTCTTATAAATAGGAACGGAGGGAGTAGTTTGATGTGTTTTTACATAGGGAGACCAATTGAAAAGGTTGTCGGTGCTTAATTTAACTAAAGTCATACTCTTTCCTCATCACATTTTTTATTCTTTGGCTATTCTATCTCTGTTTCAATGTTAGGTGGCCCTTTTTTTTTTTTTTTCAAGTACTCCCTCCGGCTCGAATTATAAGCAAAAAAAAATATTCCTCCCGGTCCTATTTATAAGACCCTTTTGGGGTTTTTCACTCCCACCAAGGAGAGTAGATAAATTGGTTAGTGGCATTGGAAATGTGAAAATTTGATATACTTTTTCAAAACTACCCCTATAATTATTATTGGAGCTCTAAAAAGTGTTGACTATATAGGGGTGTTAGTGGAAAGAAGTAATTAAATGGTATTGAAAATTGAAAAGGGGTCTTATAAATAGGACCAAAGTAAAAACCCCAAAAGGGTCTTATAAATAGGACCAGAGGGAGTAGTACTTATATTGGTTTAAAATATAAGCAAAATTAACTAACTTTATTAAATTTTGTTTCATTCCCAATGCCACTTTCCTAAAACATCTCTAGAAAATTGTAATCTTAATTAATTTTTGTTTAATTCCCAATACTATTTTCCTAAAATACCTCTATTTTTTATAAATTTGAAAAAATTAAATACAATCAACTAATCTCCTTAATAAGCGTAAAAGTGACTGGGTTTGCTTATAATTCAAGCCGGAGTAAGTAACAGTTAGGTGGCTTTCTATTCCCTTTGTTTCCTGCAATGTAGTACTTCCCGTATGTGATATGAAAAATTAATCAATTCATCATAATAAAACTCAAACATCGAAGAGCAGAAGCAGACAATTAGACATGGAAGCTTCAATAATTCCCTGGATGATGATGCGGGTTTGATTCTACTACGTTAAGCATATCAATGAAATTTTAATCTTCTAGTCCATCCGGTTCAAATCATAAGAAAAAAAACATGTTTAAATTGGTTTGAAATATAAATAAAATCAACCAACTTTATTCAACAAATTTTTTTCATTTCCAAAAATTACTTTACTTGTAAGTTGTAACCCGTGGATAGTAGTATTCCACTAAGTAGCATTAATCACTGTGCATACCTCATTCTCCAATTTCCTATTCTCACTCTATTTATTTATTTTATTTTATTTTTAGAAACCAACCCCTGTTCTCAATATTACTCCTTTGTCATCTTTTTCCAATTTATTCTAAAAAAAATTAAAGTACCAATTCCTTCTCTTCTCACCAACAAAAATTCTTCAATTCCCAATTTGTTTAATAAAATCTCCATCTTTACCATCCCTTATAGATTCAATATGTCAGTACCACCATGCACAAGACATTTAATAGGGCTATTGGTTTAGTCTATTGATTCAACACTCACTATTCATGTCTCTGTTATGGTGATGAATGTAAAACCAATGATCCTCCTTTTCCTTTTTCATTTTTCGTGCAGTGAAGAGAAGATATTTGGAATTGATGGCACATTTTAGAAAAATTCTTTGGTCCTATTTATAAGTTACTTTGCATTTTCTATGGAGCATTTATTGCTATTTTTTCTTATTTGCCCTTTGTCCATTAATGTAAAATAATACATTATGAAATTCCCAATACAAGATAAGAGGGTAAGATTATAATGTTAAAGTATTTTTTTCGTGTTATCCTTTTTACTTAGTTCGAATCCCACTAACGCCACTTTTTCTTTTTTTCTCTGTTATCGATCTTTTTTACTTTGTCCGAGTTGAATGCACTTTTTTTTCCTTTCATTTTTATTATAAGTCATACTTAAATATATTATAAAGATCAATGTGAATAATCATGTTTTTTTTAAAAAAAAAAATTTAAAAAATGTACTTTAATATTGAAAATTTCACAAATATATTATTATTTCACAAAGTTTGCAAACTTATAGAGTTGTATGCATTAATAACATTTTGGAAAAATCCCTGTATTAAGAGAAACTTTATTCAAACTTTATTGCTAAAATTTTATTTATTCACAAGTTTTTTATAGTTTAAGAGGCCCCAAACAAAATTTTTGCCCCGGGCCTATAACATGTCAAGATCGGGTCTGCGTGTGATGTGGATAAGTATGCCCTATAAATAGGACCAGATGGAGTATTTAGTATTTTTTTTAATTAACGAAATGCATTTAGTTTTTATCCTTGGGGTTCTCTTGGATTCATGTAATATAGATCCTCACTTGCATAAGCTGGCATGTTATTTGAAGGCTTCACTTCCACCCAATTCATGTGTAATTTATCTTTTAGGGTGAATGCCTTGTGATTTCATCCTGATAATATCTGTCTCTTACTCTCTTTTCCTTACATAATTTTTATTTTATTTTCGAGAACATGTATAACTTGAAATATTATAAGCTTATATGTAATGTATTATGCAGGTTCTGGTTGTTGCTAACCCAGCAAATACTATTGCCTTGATCTTGAAGGAATTTGCTCCATGGCAGTGTTAAATTAGAATATGTAAAGTCTACTAGTATCAGTACCTTTCTCGGGGAGTATGTGTAGTCCACATTATCTCAAACGTTATTTATGCTTTGATTTTGGAAAGTGTATATTGAAAACTGAATTAATAATAGCATGTCTATCGGGAAGCAAACAAATGTGCTGATGCTATGGCTAATCTTGACTGTTCTCTTAATACTGATTTTATGCTTTTTGACCAGGCTCCTCCTCAAGTCTCCGAGTTGCTGGTTCATGATTGTTTAGGAGCTTCTACTCCTCGTTTAGTTGTTGTTTAATCTTTTTTTTCTATGGGCGTTAGCCCCGTTGTTTCCAAAAAAAAAAAAACTGAATTAATAATAATGTTTTTTTTTTCCTTTGGACTTTAACGGTATTTTAGGTAAGGTATTTTACTTTTTCATAAATTTTAAAATATTAATTATACATAATTACGATTTTTTAATAAGCGCAAATCTGGTTATTTTTGCTTATAATTTGATATATTAATTATTTTTGCTTATATAGTCATCAATGTCAAAGTTTGACCTAATTTTAACCTTTAATTTTAGTCATCAATGCCAAAATCGATGAAAAACAATTAGGCCATGTAAATGATTTTAATAATTTTTTTTTTTTAAAAAAAATCATACTTTACGAATCGGGGAATATGCTAAAATTCTTTTTTCATGTTAAGAAAGGTCGACCCCACTACCAAAAGCGAAAATTCATTCTTTCTTCTTTGATTGTCTCTCACTTCTCTCATATCTTTCTTTTAATTTGAAGCCATAATTCAATCTGGTCATAACTACTATGACTAGATTTTAAATATGATTGTTGATTTCGTCATTATTTTCGCAATTCTTTCGCTGCTTTTGTGCAAATGGATTAAAGGTTGACAACAATAATAGAGTGATACCGATGGAATTTTAGATTTTTAGATGGAGAAAAAGATATTGGTGTTTTTCTTTTAAAAAAATATTTTCATAAAATATGAATTTTGCTTTCAGTCCATCTAAATTCAAGATTTTTATTTTAGTCCTTATTGGCTTGTGTTGTTGACGTTTTTCATCAATTTAACGTTAAGGATAAAAACCAAAACAAAATAAAAATGTAAGGACCCAAAAAAAGGAAAAATTTCAAAATGACCCGTCTTTATAAGGACTAAAGTCATCAATAACCCAATTTATTTATTCAAAAATATTTATCATAATATTTTATAAGATCTTGCTCCAATATTCTTTTTAATATATACAATAGATTTTTTTATAGGAAATTCAAGTTTACTAATTTTTAAAATTTAAGATTCATCATTTTAAAAGATAAAACTTATTTTTTTTTTCAGTTCATTAATAAATATCTTAACACTGGTTAGCATTTCTCTATTTTATAATAGAAAGAAAAACAATATTACAACCATTAAGGTCCAGCACGGTTGGTAGATGATTGAGTTTCTTAATCATGATGTTAGAGGTTTGAATGTTTGATTCATGATGTGTGTATGAAAAAAACTTTATTGATAAAGGTAAAACTTACTTCGATGATCTCTATGCCTCGGATGAGATTAGTCTTCAACTATCAGTTGGAGAATACCCTTGATGCACACTAAATAAAAACAACGTTACATATACAACTTACCACTTAAAAAAAAAAAAAAAGAACATGCCACTTAAATTGGCCATCTTTCACTCTTTTGAAAAGGAAATAAGAACTTAGCATTTTTTTCATGTTAACAAGTGTTATGTGAATATTGTTTAAGTATTCCAAAACAATCAAATTAATATTAGAAATTTAAGTTCAACACTTTTAGATATATTAAATGTATCATTTTCTAAGATAACAATACATTTTTTACTTACTTAAACAATATCATTAAGACACTGGTTAGTTTCTTTTTCCCGGTTGTTCCTTCTTTCTTATCCAAAGTGGAAGTTAATCCCTTTAAGGGTTTTAGAAGAGCGTGAGATACCAGTTGAGCTTACTAGCTTGGTGGTCTCTGACATAATCTAAGAATGTATGTTACCACCAAATCAGTAAGTAGACTTATCTCTCCTAAAGTTTATGCTGTAAGGGCATAAATGTAACAATAACATGAATATCAATATAGATATATAAGTGTATGTAATGATCACATAAGTTGTAATGACTATGATAACATAAACTTAACTATAATATAATACAATCAAGTAGAAGTGAAATCATTGTAATTTTTCTTTCAACATGTATCAAGAATGTTTATCGATCGACAATAGAAGATTAATCTTATTTATATTTAAGATTATTAAAGTGAGTTTTATCTTTATATCTAATGACAAAATATTAATTTACAGACAACATAGTTTTGGGTTATGAAGACTGGTTTGAAAAGATGACTCACATGATCAAGAATAAAAAATTTGGGAAGGAAGACTGGTTTGCTTTAAAATTAGATATGAGTAAGGCCTATGATAGAGTTGAATGGAGTTTCTTAGAATAAATGATGAATAAGTTGGGTTTTTGTTCTCAATGGGTCTCTCTGATTATGAAGTGTGTTTCCTCAGTGTCTTTTTCTGTTATTCTCAATGGGAAGGTTTTTGGGAAATTTAAATCTCATAGAGGTATCAAGCAAGGAGATCCTTTATCACCTTATCTTTTCATCATTGTTGCAGAGGCTTTATCTAAACTTTTCATCCAGGCAGAGAATAATGGGAGCACCTCAATGTACGGACCATCTGTCTCTCATCTTTTCTTTGCAGACGATAGTTTGATCTTTGCTAAAGCTAACTTACAGGAAGCTCTGGTGATTAAAGATTTAATTCAGCAGTACAGTGAAGCTTCTGGTCAAGTGATTAATTTTGAGAACTCTTCTATTATGTTCAGTCCAAACTATGCTCAAAATATAAGGGAAGAAATTACGGAGTGTTTTGGGATCCAAAGCCAAGCTTTTTATGAATCCTATATGGGTTTGACCACAATTATTGGTAGATCAAAAAAGCAATCTTTTCAATCAATTGTGGACAGAGTTTGGAAGATAATTAAAGGGTGGAAGGAAAAACTTCTTTCAAGGACAGGGAAAGAAGTCTTATTGAAGGTTGTTGCTCAATCTATTCCATCATATTCCATGTGTGTGTTTAAATTGCCAGCTAGTTTGGTTTCTCAACTAACTGGCCTTTTCAATAAGTTTTGGTGGGGTTCCTCAGAAGAAGAGAGAAAGATCCACTAGCTGAGTTGGAGGAAAATGTGTCAACCAAAAAGTAAGGGGGGTTTGGGTTTTAGAGATTTAGAATCTTTTAATTTAGCTTTGTTGGCAAAACAAGGTTGGAAGATTTTAAAAACCCCAGAATCTTTGTTGGCTAGAGTTTTAAAAGCAAAGTATTTTCCAAATTGTTCGTTTATGGTGGCTCCTTTGGGAAATAATCCAAGTTTTACTTGGAGAAGTATTCTAGAAGGGCGTTCAGTTTTAGAGAAGGGTTTGAGGTGGAGGATTGGATATGGTGTGAAGGTGAGGGTCTGGGGTGACCCTTGGATTCCTAAACAGTGGTCATTCAAACCAGTAACTCCTAATCAGTTTCAGGAAAGTGCTCTCTTGGTCTCAGCTCTTCGCAGTCAAGATGGTATATCTTGGGACTATCAGATTTTAGACCAATATTTCTTGCCCTGTGACAGAGAGGAAATTTCCAGAATTCCTATTTCCCCCATTCAAACGGAGGATAAGCTAGTTTGGCATTTTACAGTGAATGATATCTATTCAGTAAAGAGTGGGTATCATACCTTGATTCAATTTTAGCAACACTTGGCTACGGGAGGGGAAGGTTCCTCTTCTACTGGGAGTCCATCAGTTTGGAATGTCCTTTGGTCCTTAAATTTGCCTGAAAAATTGAAGATTTTCCTTTTGAGGGTGATTAAAAATATCATTCCCACTAAAGATAATCTTATGAGGAAGAGGGTACCTTTGTCTCTGGCGTGCAGCGGATGTCATGAGGAGGTTGAATTGGTCCAACATGTTATGTTTCAGTGTGAGTTGGCCTCGAGAATATGGAATCTTCTAGATCTGCAGCAGATTTTGGAGCTAGGTGCTAGGAGGAATTCAAATGACTGGTTCGAAGAAATCTCTCAAAGCAAAAGTAGGAAGATAGTGAGCTTCTCGGTGGTTGTTCTCTGGAGCTTGTGGAATGCCAGGAATCTTCGTGAATTCCAAGGCAGAAACAAGTCGGTGGAGGAGGTGATATTGGAGGTGAAGATTTATTGGGAAAGCCTGAGGAAGTTGAAATCTGAATCATTTGGAAGTCCTCTTCCTAGGAGATCTACTATTGCTGTTGCAGATTCTGTTCCTCCTCCGGCGACGGTATTCTTGAACACCGATGGTGCCTATTCGGTGGAAGAGGGGAAATGAGGGTCCGATTTTTTAATTTGTTCCACTAATGGTCTGTTTTTGGATGGAGGAAGGGAAAGGAATGTTTTGCCCCTAAGTCCATTGTTTCAAGAAGCTACAGCTGTTTTGCGGGGTCTGGAGCTTGTTAAGGAGTTGAGGTGTGGGTCTGTGGTGGTAAAATCTGATTGCCAAGTTTTAATATCAACTTTAGATTCACCAAAGGAAGATATTTTTGAGCTAGGAATTATTAAGCGTGCTATTTTGAGGCTAGCTAAGTCATTTGATTATTGTCTGTTTTCTTATGTTAATAGATCAGGTAATTCTGCAGCTCATTCTTTAGCAAAATGGATGATGCATGCTTCTGTACACAGGGTCACGTTTAATACCCCCTGAGTTTTTGCTTGATCTCTTTAGCCAACACTATTAATAAATTGTCGGCTTATGTTAAGATTAAAAAAATAAAAAAAATATTAATTTACAAATCAATCTATTCCTAAAAAAAATAACATTTATCATAGAATGATTCTATGCTTACTAATTAATAATAATTTATTAAAATATAAGCCATTTTATAATAAACTGATTTGTTTATATATTGTTACTCTTGATAAAACCAATCATCTATAACTATACTAGAGTTTATGGTGATCAACTGATCATAAACTATAAACACTTTGCTCAATAATGAGATATATTACCTTCGTTTTTATATAGAAGTTCTTATGGTAACTTTCATGTGTACTAAGAAAATTAGTTAAAGTGAGTAATGTTATTAAATTTGTTAATAATTAAAGGTGTATTTTTATATTTATCCTTAATTATTGCTGCACATTTTTTCATTTAATAATAATTTTATGAGATGATTAAATGGATGAAGATAAACTATTGCATTAAATATTTGTCAACTAAAAAAAATATGAAAGGTATTATTTAAAAAAAATAATAATTAATGCTTTAGATAAAATGAATAAAGTGGTTAAAAAAGAAGTAAAACAAACTTCAAAACTAGTATTTATATTAGATTGGAAAATTTTTTGTTTTGTTCCCTAAGTTATTTACATTTTTTAGTTTCACCCTTTAACTTTTTTTTTTCATTTTTTTTGTTTTAGTATTTATATTATATATTTTGTTCCAATTATATCATAAAATTCATTTTTTATAATAAAAATTTAAAAAAGTGATGAATACTTTATGTAGGTATTTTCATTTTAAACTTAATGATATCATGACCATGAATTTTTGTCAAAAATTGAGAGAGTTATGGAGGAAATAAAAATTTATATATAAGACATAATCGAAGAAACAAAATTAAGGGACACAATTGAAAAACAAAAATAACTTAAAAAAATAAAACATGGATTTTGCTTACTTAAAAAATTAGAGAATCTTGATACCAAAGTCTAGATTCACTTATTATATTTACACGTGGCATTATGTTAATGGTTGGCCGGCATAAAATTCAATGTCCAAATGCATTTTATGGTTTACATAAGGGCACATGATCTTTGTTATGCTTAGATTTTCAAGTACATAGAAAAGATGTCTTGAGAGCAAAGCGGGGGACAAGTGGAGGCAGAACACATGAATCCTAAGCGGATCCCATAAACCTAGCTATTCACTTCAATCGTATAGTTGGGCCATACTATTATATCATCGCAAATTTGCAAGACTTCCGAGTCTTGGTGGCATCCATTTATCTTGGAATTTACTCGACCTATATTTGCCCCATCCCGTATAGTGTGTGTAACCTCCTTGATTTAAGAAACTAGAGTTTACACTCTATTCTCTCAAATATAAGAAAAAAAATTCTTCATATTTATTGAAAAAGTTAGTTTAATGCATTTAATTTTTTCAAATTCATAAACATTGACTACTTTATGAAACTCGTATTAGATATGAAACAAAAATTAAATATTGCAATCATTTTGTATGGATATTTTAGAAATGATTGTATTGTGAATACAAAATTAGTTTAATTTTATTTATGTATGAGATCACTAATCAAGTGAATTTTTTTTAGGCCGAAGGGAGTATCTGGCATATTCTCTCCGGCTCGAATTATAAGCAAAACCAACTAATTTTACGTTTATTAAGGAGGTTAGTTGATTGTATTTAATTTTCTTAAATTTATAAAAGAATAGAGGTATTTTAGAAAAGTTACATTGGAAATGAAACAAAAATTAAATAAGATAAAATTTTTTTAGGGATGTTTTTGGAAAGTGGCATTGGGAATGAAATAAAATTTAAGAAAATTGGTTAGTTTTGCTTATATTTTAAACCAAGAGAGATATGTTTTTTGTTGCTTATATTTCAAGTCGGAGGGAGCACGCCTTATGACCTATTTAAAGAAACTCATTAAAAACAAAGTGAACAGAATATATGTATCATTCTTGAAGATTGAAAATGATTATTTTCTCATTGAATATATAATGGATTCGTTAAAAAGTTTCGTATGCACATAGTTTTAGAAAAATCATCAAAACCATACTAGTTGATCCGCAACCTTTTTATTTGAGTGAAAAAGATAGTATTATTTTTATACCAAGATAAAAGGTCAGTATAAGTTATCAAGAGTTACAACAACAGAATTCTCAGAGTTTAAATCTCGAGTGTGTGGTTCAATGGTAGGGATTGATTCACGTTTAAGCAAGGTCAGGTATTCGAATCCTGCCTTGTGCATGCAGCAGCGTTAAATGTAGGGGCTAGCTGTCCCACCCATTAGAGGTACCTACAAGCCAACGAGGAGATTAGTCACTGCGGTCGACGATACACACTCCTATCAGGTCCTTTAGGACTGAGCAGGCCCGTCCGCAAAATTCACATGCCAATGCGAGTCCAGCTGATACCGACCCATTAATCCTAATTGTAAATACTATGCGGCACTTCCCTTAAACACACGATATAGTATGAGGGAATCTGTTTCTACAATGGCATGTTTGACACCTTTATCAAGAAGCAGTTGTAGGCTCCATCTCAAGGTTGCACCTTTCGCAACAAGTTGTGACAACTAACTGACAACCGCTACTTAAGTTCATGGGACGCAGCAAAAACAATATCCCCTGGATCATCTCGCACCCTAACTCCCAAACTAGTTTCACCTTCCCAAAGCAAGCTGCATTAAATGTTAATATAAGTGTGTTTGGTATTGTGACACCCTCAAAATTTACCCAAGTAATTAATACAATATAAACGCTATTACTTGAGAATATATGGACTTGTTGAATATTAGAAAATACTGGATTCAAAATTTTCCTTTTTATTTTCTAAAGAGTCGGGTACACAAACCAAAACATAGGATATTTGGAGAATAATTCACGTATTACTTTTTAAAATCGAATTCGACATTTGCTTTGCTCAAAACTAGTTTTGTAAATCTTAGATAGCATTCTCTTTGAAGATAAGATGTATTATATTTCATATAACGGAACTTAAGTAATGTCATCCAGTTTTTCATCTAACCAACTGATACCATTTCAAAATGTCATACCCGAATTCTTTTTAAATCAATATCAGAGTAAGCGGAAATAACAGGACTATGTGATAAACCATAAGATAAGCATAGATTTTATATATAAAAGGTACGTAATACATAGTCCAACGGTAAAGATCTCCAAAATCCCAATACAAGTCCATAAGGCTATGTATATATAAGTACATCAAAATAAACCATAACTCAAGAGTTTTCAAAAGGAATTTCCACAAAATATAAAACTCTAAAGCTAGTCTCATATCACTGGTAGCAGCAACAGTAGTAATAGTAGTAGTAGTCTCCAAGAAGTAGCAGCAATCATCATTCAACATCATCAGCAGCAAATCTCCTCCACAACATCCATCACACCAGATCCCTGATCCTCATCATTTACCTTATGCACATACATAGGGATCATCGCCTCCATTGACTCCCGGTAGAATGAACGACAGGCTCGCCTCCGCTCTCGTCTTCGACAGGATCCTCCTTGATCTTATTTGAAGAAGTAGGTACCCTACCACTGGATACAAGGTCTGATGAAGACGAGACCTTAATAGGACTCCTTTAAATAGATGAGGGAGTCTCCTCACGAATGACTCTAAAAGTAAAAGGGGTGTGAGCGGGTAGATCGGAATTGAAAACTATGATACGAGCGAGCTGGTCGAGTGGGAGATGATCCATGGTAAGTATAAAAAGGTGGTACATGCATAGTGTATATGATGGGAATCCTAAACCTACGAGGACGGAACCGAATCAGTGGGTTAGGGTGATAAAAGGTAATTTCTACCTCTCCCTCATACACCACTCGGAAATCCTCGTAGATCCTTATGCCCCTAAGAAGTGGCTGGATCTCGATGCAAGCGATGTAACGTGACATCACCTACAAGGGCATAGGGGTAAGCAATTCTATACAGATAATCAATAGAGCATAAATGTTTAAGCAACATACTTATGCACAGGTAATCCCAAATTAGTTAACAGCCACGGTTAACACTTATCAAACACTTAATGCAAATAAGATGTTCACACTCGATCTTAATATTAAACCTTAACTTAATTAAGGATAAGTGGCATGATGCCAGACATTCTTCACTTTCTGAGATTCTCCATCTAATATCCTCACAGACGTCAATCCATAACGACAGTGTATTCCCAGATTACGAATACGTTATCAGAACGTATGGCGTACTAGCTCGGAAGTGATAAAAACGTCACACTATCTGGTGAACGTCACGTCGCCTAAGGACGTAAACCTATCACTTCTCAACATACAACGGGTGTGATAAACAACGTCACCACATCTGATGAACGTCACGTCGCCAAAACGTAAACCTTATCACTTGTGTGCATCACACCGTTGCAACATCCATTCAACAATATATCACATACTGCCCACATTGTCCACCTTAATGTGTCATCGAGCTAGTAGCAACATTTAGTATTTCCAGAGGTTCTCCGCATGTTATCATAACATGATAAACGATCTAGCACTCAAACTCTTAACTTACAGAATTGATTGGTATATCTCAATTGATAATATATAACGTGCCACCCGAGCAACGTTATGACGTGCCACCCGAACAACGTCCCGTCATCCAGACGGAATAACCATATCAATCGATTTCTTTTAAGTCTTAGATCACTTGGATTATTATCATTTAAGTATTAATGAAATGATTCAGAATTAAGAATGGTATTTTTAATGTTCTGGCTAAAATACTCGAGTATTCTTCATAATACTCGAGTAGTTCCACAGTTTCCAGTTTTACTCGAGTAGTTCATAATTATACTCGAGTCGTTCATACCTTTTCAAAAAGTCAACTTTCAGGTTTTCTAAAAATACTCGAGTAGTTCATGAAATACTCGAGTCGTTCATCAACCCAGAATACTCGAGTAGTTCATGCATTACTCGAGTCGTTCATCAGACTACACTCATGTTGCATCTGTTAATACTCGAGTCCCAAACCTGATACTCGAGTCGTGGTGCGAAAAGATACACTGATGCATCACGAAATACTCGAGTATCGAGCAATCTACTCGAGTATTATCAAACAGAACAGACTGAAAACTTGGTTTTTACATACCATTTTCACTTCTAACCATTTCTAATCCAATCCAATGATCAACAGAGTTCACATACCATATATTAAACATGTTCAAACACTTAGAACACATCAAATTACAGATTTGACAGAGAATCATAAGATTATGCATAAAACATGAAAATTCACAACTTAACATACTAAATTGCAATATACTCAATAAACTCGTGAATTTAAGTTCAAAACAGTTTGCATGCATCATATGGAACTTGCTCACAACAACTTTAGAGCACAAGTTGGTCTCCAAACCAATTTCCCTATTCAATCTAAGCCCTTAGAGCCTCTTGGTGGCTCTCTAATCAAATTCATGCAATTTAAACTCTATCTAGTGAATAGAAAGCTTTCCCCTTACCTCTAGGTTAATTAGAAACTGAAATTGGATGCAAACTGGTCTTACAATACTGAGCTCCCCAAAATCCACACTGAAACAGAGCAGTTTCAGCAGAGCACCAAGATTGAATTGGTTGATGCATAAGACAGACATAAAAATTGGGGAAATTAGTTTCTATATACTCTCTACAATTCGTACTAGCTAAAGAAACAAGATTTACATGGAGAGGTTGCCTGAGCTTACCAAAATCGAGCTCCAAAGTAAGCTCCAGGAAACCTAAGACAGCAAACGGACTCCAACTTCCAAGCTTCGATTCTTCCAATCTACGAACTCTCAGCTCACAATCTTGGTGTCTATACAAAGCTCGAGATGTGAGATTTGTATTGGTGTATGATTTGCAACTCAATTCTACTCAAGGAAGGAGAATTGAGCGATTGAACTCAGGAACCCTAACATGTGAAATCCTTCACGAAATTGGCAAATGGGTTGGTTGATTCATCAACCACGGCTTAAATAGTCCTCCACCAAGCTCATGCAGCTCGACACGAAGGCCTCAGACATGTTGAAGGACTGATTTCGTGTCAACACGGCGAAAACTCGGTGGTGACTCATCAAAATGCAGTAACTCATCCAACTCTGACCAGAATACTCGAGTATTCTCAAAACTACTCGAGTATTTTGACCAGTTTTTGAAAAATATATTTTTTATTTTCTTTCCCTCCAAAACATTTCCTATAATTACCTATAGGTTCCAAATCAGGGACTAATATGCAAAATATTTATTTTCCCATATTAAAAACTATCAAATATTATCATTCATAATAAATCGCTTTGTAATCAAGAATATTAAATAAGGTAATTAATTATAAATAAGCTTCTTTATTAATATTTTATTAATCAGGGGTTAAAAATCTGGGATGTTACAGGTATAGCTGGTAAAATGATACTCCCTCCGGTCCTATATATAGGGTATACTTAATCATATTCTCCGGACCAAGAAAAGTGGTTAATTTTGTGAATTTTATGAAAATATATTGTAACATTACAATTTTACCTCCTCCACTTTAGTTGGAAAGTTCATATTCATTAATGAATAACAAAAGAACATAGTTAGTCAAAGCATTTAATAAGGACAAAAAAGAGAAAAAAATTAATGATGCATACGAAATATAAAATGCCCTATATATAAGACCAAAGGTTTCTTCTAGAATGTGTCCTATATATAGGACAAGATAAAGTATTTTTTATTATAATTTTATCAAACTAATCTGGTACCCCTTTGTTCCTTATTATCTGTCGTTTTTTGAAGTGATTTTTTGTTTCTTTTTATCTGTCGTATTGAGGATTTCAAGAGTGCAATAAATGCTATTTTCCATGTTTGCCCCTATTTAATATGTCTTGGTTTATGTAAGGAGTAGAGAAAAATTAATGATTACAGATAAAGAAAGGGTATAGTGGGAAAAACATAATTAATGTATTGGTGTAGTGTCCTGGAACACTAGATGTCCTTAACCCTCTAAGTGCTCAAGACTATGGAATCAGGAGCCCTAGAGAGGATTAAGAGTTAATGTGTGACTTATGGTATTTCTGCAGTTCCAGTTGGGAGAAGCAGGTTCTCCCTAGTCAACGTGTGTGTGCAGAGTGTCAACTTAGGGATGAGAGTACGTACCTGAAACCCTAGTTGTAGTGAGCTATTTATAGGGTTTGGAGGAGGCTGATATGGGCCGTCTAGGCCCTGTATCAGGGTTGAGCTGAACCAGGATTCTGTGAGATAATATCGGAGGATTATGCTCTTAGAATCTAGATAGGATCAGGTGAAGATCTCATGTCTAGGCTGTTGCGAGAATCTAGGAGTGATTTGCGGAAAGGATAAGAAGCCTCGGTGGGTCTGAGCTTATCCGTGAGCCGACGGTATGTCTCGGCCTAGAGTCTCAAGCCTGATGGATTGAGGATCGATGATGAGGCTCGGTTCCATCAAGTCCGAGCCAAGTCCTTTGGGTGTGCTCGGAGTCTATGAGTCCGAGCGAGGGACGTTCATGTTAAGTGATCCGAGGGAAGTGCCTTTAGTGAATCCCTCTGACAAGGCTTGAGTCCGTGTCTGGTCGGCAGACCCTACAAGCCCCCCGGCTCGTAAGACTTTGAGAAGTCTGTGACGAGGTAGCAAGTGTTTAAGGTTGACCTTTTCGGATGCCTTGGTTCGGGAGTGTGTGACAGCTGTAACCAGGTAGCCTGTTCGAGGTGACGTTTTGGGTTCCCTAGGTACAGCGCGTGTCCTTGAGAGTTGTGCCACATCATTGCAAATTTTGAAATTTGAAAAAGCGCCTCTTTGTAACTGCCACGTTTCGTCGTGTGAGTGGCTGGTAAGATAATGGGCTTTCGGCCCATACATGCATCGTGGGAGGAAACTGAACAATATTTGGGGGTTATGCGTATCCCATACTCTTTTCATTCCACCCTCTTTTTCTCAAATCAGAACCTTCATATCAGAAACTTCATTTCTCACTCTAACCAGAAACTTACTTCATTTCTCACTCTTCAAATCAGAAGAAGCTCTTCCCTTTCTCCTTCCCCCGCTCATTGCCTCTACTTTCTTCCACGCTTTTCGCGATCATCCATTATTACCAACTTTTCACAGAAATCAACAACTAAACGCAAGTAATTTTCTCTACTCCTTCTGTTTCTATTCTTGCAGTTCTTTCTTTTTTCGTAAAAGGGGTTTTGGTTTTTGGGTTTTGCAGGGATTTGAGATTTGATTATTCTGGGTTTTTCAGGGGTTTGGGATCTCTGGAATTTCTGGGTAGGTAGTATTAAGGGGTTGGCTAGTCATGAGAGGGTGGAGGGATCTAAGGAGAATTTATCGCGAACTCTGTAGAAGATTAGGAGAGGAGCCTTCTAGTGATAGTGATTCAACCTTTTCCGGGAGTTCTGGGGATGTTAGGAATTCTGACATCGATGACGCGGTAGATCCTTCTTCCCCCCCATCAGCCAGGGATCCACCGTGAGAAAACCGTTAGCCGTAGAATACCCATCGGATCCCGCTGAAGATAGCAAGTGGCTGTTGGCTTATAGGTTTGCTGAACGTAGGGCTCAGGTTAGGATTAGCCCCGAGCGATGTACAATGGAGGAAGAGCCTTTGGGAGATCCGAGGAAAGAGGGGGGAAAAAGTCCAAGGCTCGGCCTTAACTTTAGAATTAAAACATCTGCTATAAAAAATCCTAATGTCGAGCCTTTTACTTTTTTCCCAGATATGGTGGAGCGCAGGTGTGACACCAATCCTGAAGAATATCCCTTACCACCCAATCATGCGCAGTACGATGAAGTCTTTGATCGGGAGGTGCTTGGGACGAGGCCTTCGTTACTGACGAGTAACAGTTTGAACCACCTTCGTCCTCTCCTAGCCCCTCTGAGCGCAGATGGGAATGCGTCGGAATTTGAGTTAAGGCACGTGAACATCGACGACCGGATCTGCTTTGAAGTGCCGCAAAATCAACAATTCTTCTACTTCTACGAAGAAATGGTAACAAAGGTCGGAATCCGCATGCCCTTTTCGACTTTTGAAATTGAAGTACTCAACCACTTAGGCATAGCCCCGAGTCAGCTACACCCGAGTGGATGGGCATTTGTACGAGCATTCCAACAGTTCTGCGACGTCGAAGGTTTAGTTGCCACACTTCGAGCTTTCTTTTGGCTATATGCCCCTCAAGTGAACAAGTTCGGCAACTCCAAAGGGCTTTGGGTGTCACTGAAAGCTCGGAAGGACCACACACTTTTCTCTAAAGTCACCGACTCTTGGAAGTCCTTCAAGACTCTCTTTTTTCGGTATGAAGTACAATGGGGCTGATGTGTGCTGGTTTATGGAGTAGGTCGAGGAAGAAGGAGAAATCAAAGTCGTACCTCGCTTCCCTCTGGGTTGGTCGAACGGTATCTATAACCGAGGGGCCTCCTTGTATCGATTTTACTATAAGGTCGATTTGACGAAGGCCGAGAGACGGTTGTGTGACTGAGTTTGGGAATACCTCAAGGCGAATGGTCAAATTGATACCAAGAAAATATTGCTGAAGAGAACACGGGCCGAAGTGAAGGCCGAGCTGGGTATAATTTTTTTTTACTTGGTCTAAAGCATATTTCCTTGTTGCAGAAAAGATGGGGAAGAAAGCATCAAAAGCTAAGAAGAGTGCTGCTGCTTCGGCCAGGATGGCTCAACTGGCTGCTGTGAGAGGAGAGTCGGGATCCTCGGCTAAAAGCCAAACCCCCGAACCAACTCCAACAACTAGTCCTCTTGCTGCTCCTCGAGCTATTCCTTCCGAGGTACCTCAGGCCACCAAGAGTGCTGAGCCAACAGTTCCCGTAGAAGTGCAACAAAGTACACAGGGTACTCCTGAGCGTCCCTCCAAGAGACCTCGGATGGAGAAAGGGAAAGGATTGGCTGGCGACCGGTTTCACCTGAGCAAGCCCCACAAAGGAGTTCAAGTTACTGAGGGTATGGACGACGCCGTCGCCAAAACTGTATGGAGTAGGCATAATAAGTTAGATTCCTTCACCGCAAATCTCTTTCCTCCTGAAGACGCTGAAGTTATAAGTGCCTGGGGTCCAGGCACCTGGGAAAATAATTGCGGGGCCTTGGTGAGGAGCTTCCTTCGAGGTGCAAGCATTCTCAATTTCCTCGGTCAGCGTGGTGACGACGTCTACGCTGGAGTGGCCCCCGAGGAGAAGAAGAAAAGATCATAAGCTGATGATCGGGAGGATTATTTGCAGCTTCAAGTGGAAAGCTTTGAGAAAAAACTTCAGGTTCTGGCGGCCGAGAATGAAAGACTGCAAAAGGGAATGCAGGAATCTGAAGGCGCCAAAGCTAAAGCCGAGGCTGATAAAGAAGCAGCTGAAAAGACTTGTCAAGAGGCTGAAGAGAAGTTGAGGCTATCCGAGGAAACCCTGAGAAAGGCTAAGTAGGATGCTGCTGTGGCTCAGGAGCAACTTGAATATGCTAAGGATGAGGTCACTGGGCTCCGAGGTTCCATGGACAAGATGAGAGCGAAAGCTCTTAAGCATAAGAAAGCGGCCCAGGAGAATCTGTACAACTGGAGTCACGCAGTTGAAGATTCCTTCCTTAACACAGCCGAGCAGCTTCGCATCCTGAACCCCAACCTCGTGACAAAGGGTGCCGACCCCCTCTTTGCTACCAAGAATGGTCAAATTGTGGGTGCGAATGGGGTTCTTATTGACATGAGCAGTAATGATCTTCCTGACCATTTTGCTGAGGAATCCGAGGAAGAAGAGGCCGAAGGTGCCGAAGGTGAAGAAGAAGAAGAGAAATTCGACCCTGACAGCGTAGTACTGTCTGATATTGAGTAGTTTTTTTCTTTTGCTTTTTTACTTTTGTATCTACCCCAATAGATGGGTTGAAATCTTGTTGCTATAACTTGTTTGAAATATTTATAATATCCGTTTTTATTTTATGCTTCTTTCTGAACTTTTTGTTAAGAATTCAAGTGTTAAGACCTCGGAACTCCTGCACTTTAGCCGAGGTGGGTTCCTCTATCCGCGACGTAAAAATGATTTTTAAAACAAATCATGTTTGAATCGGGAATCCTTTTAAGGTACTTGACGAGTTATAAGTTCTTGTTTGAGCTGTTTATAATCGTTCGCGTCATAAACGGTGGCTAGTCGATTATGAGGAAAAGTACGTAAATACAATGAATTCAATAACAACACTTTTATTTGTTCAAAGCATTAACAATAAGTACAATGGGCTCGGAGTTCCACCGAGCGTACACCATCATTAAAAATAAACAATCCTATAAAAGCAAGGGAAATAATAAAACGAAAACAATTGAAAACGGAATTGAAATGGATAGAAATTTCTAACTGAAATATGCTCTAAGTTTTGCCAAATTCCATGTGTTGTTGATGAGGGCACCCGAGAGAGTTTCGAGCTTGTAGGCTCCTGTTTCTGTTTTGGAAGCTACTCGGTACGGACCTTCCCAATTCTGAGCCAGTTTCCCATCCTTAGCATTTTTGAGGCCGATGTCAGCTCTTCGTAGGACGAGGTCACCTACCTCGAATTCTCTGGGTACCACTGAGCGATTATACCCTTTCGCTTGCATCAGCTTGGCATGTTTTTCCCGTTTGGCAGCTAAGTCTCTGACTTCTTCTGATAGAACTAGGTCCTCACATAGTAAAGTGTTGTTGAGGGGGTTCGGTTGTTGTAAGGCTCGGAAAGATGGGATGATCCTTTCCATCGGGATGACAGCGTCGCAACCATAAGTAAGACGATAAGGGGTTTCTCCCGTTGAAGTCTGTATGGTGGTGCGGTACGACCAAAGCACTTCATGCAGGTTTTCCAGCCAATTTCCCTTAGCACCGATGAGTCTTTTCTTGATCCCCTGAATGATACTCCGGTTCACTGATACTACTTGTCCGTTGGTCTGAGAGTGCTCGACCGAGGAAAAATAGTGTTCAATGTTCAAAGCGTTGACCAAGTCCTGGAATGCCTTTGCCGCAAATTGAGTTCCATTGTCAGTTACTAAGACCTGTGGCACTCCAAACCGAGCTATAACCTGTCTCTCAAAGAACTTCTGAACCTTGGTCGACGAAATAGTTGCTAGCGGCTTGGCTTCGATCCACTTGGTAAAATAATCGATGGCCACTATCACCCATTTGAGCTGTCCTGGTGCGGTGGGGAACTGGCCAATCAAATCCATTCCCCATTGATAGAAGGGATAGGGAGATGAAAGTGAATGAAGTTCCTCGACCGGCTTCTGGTAGACGTCACTGTGGAACTGACATCTTTCACATCTCTTTACATGACTGATTGCATCCTGTTGTAGGGTCGGCCAGTAGTATCCTGCCCTTAGAATCTTCTTGGCCAACGATTTCCCTCCGACATGATGACTTCCGATACCTCCATGGACTTCTTCCAGTGCCTGCTTTGCTTCGGCGGGGTCTAAGCACCTGAGCATAGGACCGCTGACCCCACGGCGAAACAGAATTCCATCAATCATAGCGAATTGGGATGCCTTTCTGACAAGCTTTTTGGCCTCGACTGGATTCGTCGGCAAGATTCCTTGTTCCAAGAAGTTTATGATCGGAGAGGTCCAACTTGGATCCACCGAAATGGAGAGGACAACGCTAGGTCCATGCACCATTTCTTGGATCAATGTCTTGTTATTTCCATGACCCTTTGTTGAAGCAAGTTTGGAAAGAATGTCCTCTCGGCCATTGTTTTCCCTCGGGATGTTGCAGAATTCGACCTTGGCAAACTCTGAAGATAGGAACTTCACCTTCTCGAGATACTTTTGGAGGATGGGTTCTTTAGCTTGATAATCACCTTTAATTTGCGAAACCACCAACTGAGAATCGCTGAAAATCTTCACTTCTCGGACTCCTACTTCTTTTGCCATCCTTAATCCAGCCATTACAGCTTCATACTCGGCCTGATTATTTGACGTGGGAAAGCCGAACTTCAATGAATATTCAAGGGTAACTCCCTCGGAGTTCTCCAGGATTATTCCCGCTCCTGCTTCGAGCTTGTTGCTTGACCCATCGACATAAATGCTCCAATCCAAGTTTGAGCTCGTCAATGGCTCAGTAAACTCGGTGAGAAAATCAGCTAAGACCTGAGACTTCATTGCTTTTCGAGGTTCGAAAGTGATGTCAAACTCAGAAAGTTCCCAAGTCACCATTCTGCCTGCCAAGTCGGGTTTTTGAAGGATCTGTCGGATTGGCTGAGAAGTTCTGACCGTGATATGGTGGCTTTGGAAGTATTGACGCAGCCTCCTAGCCGTAACAACCAAACAAAACGCCAACTTTTCAACCTTCTGATACCTCAGGTCTGGTCCCTGAAGTGCTCGGCTGACGAAGTAAACAGGAGATTCTTTGCCTGATTCTTCCCGAACCAGAACCGAACTGACCACCGAATCCCCCACTGATAAGTACAGGAACAAAACCTCTCCTGCTGCCGGACTAGATAAGATTGGAGGAGATGCTAGGTATTGCTTACGGTTAGTAAAGGCCTTTTCACATGCCTCGTTCCACTCGAACGTCTTTTTCTTTTTCCTTCCTCAGCAGTTGGTACCATGGCAAGGCCTTCCGAGCTGACTGAGATAGAAACCTAGAGAGAGCTGCTACCCGACCTGCTAGCTGCTGTACTCCCTTGATGTCGGAAGGGCTCTTCATCTCAAGGATGGCTCGGCACTTCTCTGGGTTTGCCTCAATTCCTCGTTCGGTGAGCATGAACCCGAGGAACGAACCAGCAGGAACCCCAAAAGTGCATTTTTCTGGGTTTAACCTCATGTCAAACTGCCGAATTCTATCAAGGATAACCTTCAAATCCTTAGCATGGTGCTCCTCCTTCAGACTTTTTGCAATCATATCGTCGATGTATACTTCCATTTTCGGCCCAATGAGCGGACCGAACACCTTGTTCATCATTCGCTGGTAAGTCGCCCCAGCGTTCTTCAGTCCGAACGGCATGACGTTGTAACAATATGTAGCATTTTTTGTGACGAACGAAGTCTTCACCTGATCCGGGGGATACATAGGGATCTGATTGTACCCCGAATAAGCATCCATGAAGGATAGCCTTTGATACCCTGCCGAGCTATCTACGAGTTTGTCTATGCAAGGAAGTGGGTATTGATCCTTGGGGCAGACTTTGTTCAGGTCTGTGTAATCCACGCACATCCTCCATTTTCCATTGGATTTCTTGACTAGCACGAGATTAGCCAACCAATCAGTGTACACCACCTCCCTGATAAACCCCGCCTCTAGTAGCTCGGACACCTTTTCTTCAGTTGTTTGTGCCTTCTCGGTTCCGACCCGCCTTTTCTTCTGACACACTGGCTTGGCGCCAGGATACACACTTAACTTATGGCAGATAAAATTCGGATCGATCCCCGGCATGTCTGCCGAAGTCCAAGCAAATAAGTCTTTGTTTTCTACCAGCAGTTCCGTCGGTTCTCTTTCTAATTCCTCAGCAAGGCCGACACCAATCTTGACACAACGGGACGGATCGGGACCCAGAATTACCTTTTTGAAGTCCCCCTGAGGGGTTGGCCCAGTTTCATCCTCTTCCCGTACGTCGAGATCTGCCAAGTTAACACTTCCTTTGTTGAGTGGCTCCTTCATGATCTTCTCATCGTCATCCAGCTTCAGTTTGCCCAAGCTAATATTGTAACATTTCCGAGCCAACTCTTGTTCGGACCGTACCGTTACCACCTGGTCATCGGACCCTGGAAACTTCATGGCCAGGTGAACGGTTGATACAACAGCACCAAATGATTGGAGTGCTGTACGGCCAAGGATGGCGTTGTATGCCGACGGTGCTTGGACAACTAGCCACTTTACCATCTCGGTTCGAGCAGACGGTTGTTCACCCATGGTCACTGGGAGATGAATGTGGCCTAAGGGAACAATGGAATGCCCCGTAAAGCCAATCAAACTGCCCTCAAATGGAGTTAGGTCAGATCTTTTCAACTTCAGCCTCTCGTACAGATCCAAGAACATAATGTCTGCTGAACTCCCCTGATCGACGAGAATCCTTTTCACTTCGTAATTACCGAGTCTGGCTGTAACTACCATTGGATCATTGTGGTAATGAATAATATCAGCAAAATCATCGTCACTGAAACTGACGACAATGTTCTTCTTTTTGGGATTTTGGATCGGTCGGCTAGCCACCGAAAGGATCTGTCCCACATACTTTTTTCGATCACTTCTTTTTTCCCCACCACCCGCAAATCCACCAGCAATGGTGTTGATCAGAAACGACTCTCGACCCTTATCCTGCTCGGACGGTAGGGCGGAGGCTCCCCCTGCAGGTGGTGTAGGGCTTTTATTCCTTTTTTCTTCGGTTTTGGGTGGTGAATGACTTCTTCTCCTTGAACGCTTCCGCATCGCTTCCCCGATGTATTGTTGAAGCTTCCCATCCCTAACCATTTCTTCAATTAAGTCCTTCAGCATCGTACACTGATCAGTCGTATGCCCCCATCCACCATGATGGTCACAGTACTTCGTCCTGTCCCTCTGGGCAGCTTTTCTCAAAGCTGGAGGCCGAGTAATGTTGCGCATTTCAGTGTGCATAGTCTCTCGGAGGATTTGACTCCTCGGGACTGTAAGCTCAGTGTATACATCATACTTGCCTTTGGGAGGCAGTTTGTCTCTTTCTCCTCTCTCCCTCTTGTCCTTCCTTCCCCTATTCTCTCGAAAACGATCAGTTTGACGGGAATCATTCTGACGAGGGCGCTGTTCCTGACCCCGAGCCGCGGTACTGATTCTATGGAATTCCTCCAAATTAACAAATTTCCTAGATCTTTCCCTGAGTTCGGCCATGTCCCTCGGTGGTTCTCCAATCAGACAATCCTTGAAATCATCATCTCGCAACCCTTGAGTGAGTAAGAGGACAGATACTCCCGATTGCAGGCCTGATATACCACTAGCTTCTTGTTGATACCGAGCCAGGTAATCGCGAAGAGACTCGTTAGGTCTCTGTGCGACTCCAGCCAATGAATGGTCCGACTTGGGTTGTGACATACTGGCTGTATATCGGTTCAAAAATGTTGTCCTCAGCTCGGCCCATGAGTGAATCGAGTTGGCAGGTAGGGAATTGAACCATCTCAAAGGTGCCGATCCCAGAGTCATTGAGAATGCTCGGCACTTCATGAAATCCCCTCCTCCATAAAACATCATGGAGGATTCGTAAGCCGCGATGTGGTCCATCGGATCAGTCGTTCCATTATACCGAGGGATATTCTGATGACCCACATAAGTCTGCTGGGTTTGAAATGCCATTATCTCAGTATGAAAGGATGTCCAGGATGGGGTTCCCCAGTAACACGCCCGGGAACCGATCCCGGATTAAGGGGTGGAGGTGGAGGAAGGTTATTAGGGTTGCCGAGAGCCACGTGAGGGTCTTGCTCGGCTATTCTTGCCATGCTTTGCTGCTGAAGAGCAGCGATAGCCTGATTCTGCTTTTCAATCAAAGAAGTTTGAGTCCTCAAGATCTCCATGATTGATTCCTCTCTCCTACGGGCCGACGAAGTAGTCATGTAAGATCTACCTTGTGTTTCGGAACGTTCACCACCTTGAAGTGTTCCAAAATGACCCCTAGTAAATTGAGGGACTTCCCTGTTGGATCGCTCGGCACGGGAGTGGTCACGACGAGCGGAACGCTCAACTCGCCGATCCTCACCAGTTCGTGACCCAGCTGGGGCCCTCCGAGATTGACGTTGTCCAGAATCTGCAGTGTCATGCCATTCTGAAACATGGCCATCAGGAATAGTATGAGGGTTGGATCGTCCTCCGCCGCCTTCAACGCGAGGAGGAACTGTGACTTGTGCTTGAACAACTGGAGGGACTGGAGGAACGTTAGCCTGAATTGGAGGAACTGGCGGAGCAACCGACTGATCCACCGGAGGAACGGGTGGGGTATTAGCATGATCGCCTCCAGTAGGTCCTCCCGGAGCAATTCTTTCCCTAACGTTTCCTCTTCCCCCACTCTTAGGCGGCCTTCCCCGGATGCGACGGCGGAGATCCCCCTGGTTATTGTCATGGTTATCGTTTGCCATGAGAACTGTGGTTATGGGAATACTGGTTAGACGTTTCCCACAGACGGCGCCAATGTAGTGTCCTGGAACACTAGATGTCCTTAACCCTCTAAGTGCTCAAGACTATGGAATCAGGAGCCCTAGAGAGGATTAAGAGTTAATGTGTGACTTATGGTATTTCTGCAGTTCCAGTTGGGAAAAGCAGGTTCTCCCTAGTCAACGTGTGTGTGCAGAGTGTCAACTTAGGGATGAGAGTACGTACCTGAAACCCTAGCTGTAGTGAGCTATTTATAGGGTTTGGAGGAGGCTGATATGGGCCGTCTGGGCCCTGTATCAGGGTTGAGCTGAACCAGGATTCTGTGAGATAATATCGGAGGATTATGCTCTTAGAATCTGGATAGGATCAGCTGAAGATCTCGTGTCTAGGCTGTTGCGAGAATCTAGGAGTGATTTGCGGAAAGGATAAGAAGCCTCGGTGGGTCTGAGCTTATCCGTGAGCCAACGGTATGTCTCGGCCTAGAGTCTCAAGCGTGATGGATTGAGGACCGATGATGAGGCTCGGTTCCATCAAGTCCGAGCCTAGTCCTTTGGGTGTGCTCTGAGTCCATGAGTCCGAGCGAGGGACGTTCATGTTAAGTGATCTGAGGGAAGTGCCTTTAGTGAATCCCTCTGACAAGGCTTAAATCCGTGTCTGGTCGGCAGACCCTACAATTGAAAATCTACGTAATGATTAGATTTATTAAAGGGTGTGTTTTGTTTGAAATATGACGTATAAATAGGAACGGGGAGTAATATAATCTGTTAAAATTATAATTTGTTTATGTTTATGTATCTTAGCTGGAAAATCAATTTAAGCTAATATGTTTCGTTAGATAGTGTAAAGAAGATTATTTTATTGAGAAAATTACAAAAAAGGTATGATGTGACAAGTAGGTAGTTAATGTGTTTGAGTGATAAGGGTAGAATATGAAAATTACATGGGTCTAAAAAAATAATATTTCAAAAAATAATCTCCAACCGCTAAAAATGAGCTTATAGATTTTGATTATTTTTCCAAGAATATAAGCTAAAATTATAATCTATACCGTAAACAAACGTAACATATTATGATTATTTTTGAAAAATAAACCAAAAATAATAATTTTCATCCTATCCAAACATCTAGAATTTTATTGCTTTTGTGGATGCTAGGGGTGACTTTTCTTGTATGTTTTGATAGATGTATTTTGGTTTCACCTTTTCTTGAAGTAAATTATTTGTATTGGTCTTTGTTGATTTTGGTATACGATGAACACATGATTGTATTCACATGTTCAAACTTTTTATAGAAAATTGGGTTTATGTATACCATGATACTTTGGTAGCTTTTTTTGCTATTATATTTTTGCTTATAAAAATAGTAACCTTCAACTAGTTTGGAGTCAGAGACTAATGCAGATTTGGACTACCTTAGCAATGCACCGCATCATAGTCCCAAATCATTGTCATTCCAATCTGTATTCAGATCGTCTGACTTCACCACTGGTGCAATTAGTGGTGCCGTGCAGTCAGTATTTTGCAACGTTGGATTCATGTGAAGGTTCCTAATTAAAGCAACACATACACCAAACAACTACTCCCTAAGTCTTTGTAATTATAAGACCTTATTAACATTTTTATTTTATTCCTGTTTATAAGGTCTTTTACCAATTTTTAATGAGCATTAATTATTTTTTTTACAAACACTTTTATTTATTTAACACTTTTTAGATTCCCAATAATATTAATAGGGGTAATTTTGAAAATACATATCAAAAGTTCACATTTCCAATACAATTAATTAAATTATTCCACTTTCTTAATGGACGTAAAATCTCTCAAAAAGACCTTATAATTAGGGACGAAGGAGTAAAAAATAATGCCACCCTCAGCTAATCCTAATCTCCACTGCTTGCTTCTACGTCATATACTCCCTCTTGTTTCTATTATAATAAAAATGATGTATACTGCCCGCTCGAATTATAAGTAACAAAAAATATATTTTTCTTGATTTAAAATATAAGCAAAATTAACTAACATTATTAAATTTTGTTTCATTCCCAATGTCACTTTCCTAAAACATCTTTAGAAAATTGTCATCTTATTTAATTTTTGTTTCAGTCCCAATATTGCTAGCTTTCTTAAAATACCTTTTTTTTTTTTTTATAAATTTGAGAAAATTAAATACAATCAACTAACCTCCTTAATAAACGTAAAATTAGTTAAAATTGCTTATGATTCGAGCCGGAGGAGTACATATTTTGGTTCCAAATATAAGAAAAAATTAAACAACTTTTTATTCTCAATACAATTGTTCCTAAAATGTTTTTAGAAAGTAGTGATCTCATTTAATTTTTGTTTCATTCCCAACACAACTTTCCTAAAAAGTAGTCATCAGAGTATTTTTTATAATTTTAATTTTGAGAAAATTAAATACATTCAACTAACTTTCTTAATAAGTGTGATTTCATTTATTTTTTCTTATAATAGGGACCAAAGGGAGTATATTCCTTCCGGTTTTCATTTCATTTGAAAAGTTAAAATAATTATGTATTCATGTAGTATATAACTATATACTCCCTCCGGTCTCATTTATAAAAAAACATTTTATTAATGGTCTTAAATATAAGCAAAAATTAACCAACATTTTATTTCCAATACAACCATTCTTAAAATATCTATATCTCTACAAAGTGCTATTTTGTATCAATACTTTTGAATATGTTAAATTATCATTTATCAATGTGAAGATGTCTTTTTTATTTTCATAAAAAAAAATTTAGAGCATTAATTAGCATTCTCCGATCCTAACAATTATGAGTAAAAAATATAAAGTTTTATATTTATATGCCCACAATTTTCTTTTTGAACACAGAAAGGTCATTTAGAAAAGTTTTGCTCAATTTTAACAATCATTTCCAAATTTCATGATAACATTAAGGATTTTCTTAACCTAATATTAATTACTTATTCATCACTCAAATCTTTATCCTCATTATTTTTTGTTTTAAAAATCCTTGACTTATGTAAAACAACCTAGGATAAAACTTATAAATGGATCGAGGGATTATTACTTCCTCCATTTCATATATAATGTAGGTTAAGGTGATGCACAAAAAATAATAAATAATCAAATGATATAAAAATTTAAGATATTTTGACTATAGTGTTGTATAATTATTATTGAGTAAAAGAAGAAATTGGAGATAAAAAAAATTATGATTAATAAATTTAGAACATAATTAAAAAAACAGTATAATTATGATTTAGATTCGTAAAACAACAAGTTTAAAAAAGAAAAAACCTGTACTATACTACATACGTTACATATAGTATATGAAATGGTGGGAGTGAAGTTACAAGTACTAGTAATCTACGTTAAAGTAAACTAACCACATTCATAGAATCTTATCCTGAAATTAATGAATTACATTTTTTTTTTGGACAAAGATATATCAGTAGCTTGTGGGCATGTGCTGATACGTGCCCCGAGTAAACAGTGTATCAATTAGGGGTTTGAAAATTTTCTTTTCAAGAAATAATGATGAATTGTTAGTTTTAAATAAAACTCCAGATTTAGTTAGACTTCCACTACCAACGTGGGTGGGTCAAGTGATAGCTCATTTGGTCTCTTAATAACTAACTGGTCTCGAGTTCGAGCCTTGGGTGTAAAGCAACCCCCGTTGGGAGACTCCTACAGCCTAATACGAGCTCAGTTGGGTCAGACCGCCTAATACGAGCTCAGTTGGATTAAACCGGATGAGTTGAATTCTGGATAAACCAGATCCAGGTACCGTTGATGTAAAAAAAAAGTTAGACTTCCACTAGCTATACGCATCTGTAGAAGTTAGACTTTCACTATACTCAAAACTTCTTGAATTTATGAATTCTTTTTATTAAATAACTTATGAGGACATATAATATTATGTTATATTGAATTAAAAAAATTTGCCATTTTCATAAATTTTAAAGGTCAAAATTGAGAATTAAATTATTGAGGGTCATTATTTTATTTAGTGATTAAGATGATCTTTAGGATGATTTTGTATGAGGATTTGGATTTTTTTTTTAGAGATGACGATTTATGGAATTATTCATTATTCATCTATACATTAGAAATACTTTTTAGAAAAATGTAAAACTACTAAATGATATAAGTTTGACAATGTTAAATATTTGCCTATTAAAAAAAAACTATATGGTATAAGCTTAAATTAAAGTAGGAACAATGATGTTTAAGAAACACTTATTATTTTCCATTTCTAGTAAAAGACAAACAAAATGAATAATGATTGATGTATGCATGGTTCTTTAATTTGTAAGGGACACATATGTTGCCCTACAATTATAAATTATATATGATTGTATTGGAGTGATTAAGAAAATATAACTTATACATTATTTGGATTTAAAAATTGAATAAGTAGTTAATTTTTTCAGCAACAAAATAATGTAATAGTACATGAAATTAATGACAAATATAGAAATAAATCAAATATTCAATCTCTAGTTAGCTTCATATCATACAATGCTCAAAAATTTATTAACGGGCCTTACAGGACCAACTCATTACTGGTTGGAATTACCATACGATCCTATTACGCAACAGCTTTGTTTTCCACTGAAATCTAAATTATGGCATTACCATTTCCTGCATGTCGGAGCTAACAACGCCATTGGTTGTGCATTGCTCATTACTGTATTGTATTATTATTATTTTTATTTCAACGACTGCTACAGGTACTAATTTCTCACCCATCCACTACTCAAATGAACATAATAATACCACACTAAGCCTTCCTTTTCTAAGTCATTAGTTGTGGCCTACCTTGTCATTGTGGGTTGGCCAATAAAAGTGCGTGTCAAAGCGGGCAAAATCCCATTCAGGAATGCCTAAAACCTGACACATATTGTTACCCACCCTTTAATGTGTTTCTTCATGATGCGTGTCAGTTAAGTCAACTCTAGCACATAGTCAAAAATGAATAATCTTACATGGACACAGTTTTGTAAAGGTTTGTGTATGTACAGCTAGCTCTATTTTATTTTCTTTCAAAAAAAGCAGTAGCACGAATGTAAAGTCAAAAAGATGTGAGTTGGTGGTTGGGCCACTCTACAAAGACTTATATTTAATTTTTAATAATTTTTTAAGGGATTTGATTTTCTAACACCCTTTTTTGGGTTTTTGATCCCCTTTTTAAATTTTTTTCCAAAAATACCCTCCTTTCATTTTTTTTTCTTTCTTTCTTCTTCACCTCCCTCCATCATTTTCTTCTTCTTCTTTCTTTCTTCTTTAACCCCCCTCCATCTTCTTCTTCTTCTTTATTTCTTTTTCACCTTCTTCTTCTTATTCTTCTCTCTCACACACTCATACTCACTCTCTCTCACACACACACTTACTAACTCACCCCCAAACTCACCCACAATCACCACCACTCACATACTGCACTATTTTGTTTTTTTTTCGTGTAAAAAGTGCCCTACGCCAATGTCGAAGCGTACGAAACATGTCGTACACCTCGACAGAGACGTAGGGCTTTTTTTTAATTTTTTTCCTCAGTACCTCAAGGCCTGGGCGTATGTGTATTTTACACGTACGTCCAGGCCTTGACGTACTGGGAAAGAAATAAAAAGAAAAGCTCCACGCCTCTGTCGAGGCGTACGACATGTTTTGTACGCTTCGACATTGGCGTAGGCCACTTTTTACACGAAAAAAAAAACCAGAATGGTGTAGTATGTGAGTGGTGGTGATTGTGGGTGAGTTTGAGGGTGAGTGTGGGGGTGAGTTAGCGAGTGTGTTTGTGTGGGAAATGGAATGAGTGTAAGTATGTGAGAGAGAAAAATAAGAAGAAGGAGAAGAAGAAATAAAGAGGGAGTTGAAGAAAGAGAAGAAGAAGAAAATTGGGGGGAGGGGGTTTGAAGAGGAAAGAAAGAAGAAGAAGAAGAAGATGATGATGGAGGGGGTGAAGAAGAAAGAAAGAAGAAGAAGGGTATTTTTGGAAAAAAAATTAAAAGGGGGTCAAAAACCCAAAAGGGGAGGTTAGAAAATCAACTCCCTTTTTTAATATATTTAATTTTTTAACCATTGCATTAAAGACATTTATTACTCCCTCCTGTCGTATATATAGGTCACATTCTAAAAAGTTTTCTTGGTCCTAATTATAAGTTATTTTATATTTTTAATGCATCATTTATTGATTTTTCTCTTTTTTGCCCCTATTAATTGTTTTGACTATCTATGTATTTTTTGTTGTTCATTAATGAGCGGGAATTTTTCAAGAAAAATTAAGGGGGTAAAATTGTAATGTTACAATATATTCTCATAGAATTCATAAAACCAACCAGTTTCCTTGGTATGTGTAATTCGGTTAAGTATGCCTTATAATAAGGATCGGAAGGATTATATTTTTATAAAATAAATATATAACACATTATTCATTAGTGGACTTGAGAGACTACTTCTCTTACATAGATGCTTATTATAAAATTTATTTATTTTTTTAAAAAAGGAACTTCTCTTAATAGATATCAGGTAGACAATATCCTAGATTATGGATCGATAAGGTTGACAGGTTTCTGATTTGAGACATCGACATTGGCTTTTTGACACTAATATAAAGTCAAATATAGTTGACGTGGTACTCACGTAATTTTAAAAGGAATATACGTAGATAGTTGCCCATATGGCTTTTGCTAGATACAATAGAAAAATTAAAATTTTTTAATCAATTTTTAGAGTTGAAAATAAAAAAATAAATTAAAAAATTATTGAAAACTTAAATATTTGAAATTTGGAATATAGTAAACTTATGTTTTTAACATTTCACTCTCATTCATAAATATCAAGACTAAACAATTTTTTTATTTAAATAAATATTTGTGTGGTCAATGCCAAGCATTATCAAGTTGTGGAGAAATTATTACTTTGATACTGGATCACCACCTAATGCATTCATGGTTCAGGTCAATAGTAATTTGACAGATAAGAAAATAATTTTTAAAAATAAAAGAGAAAAAATGACTTGGTAATTATTTTTAATAGTTATCAAATTATCATTGAGCTGAACCATGAATGAGATGGTGATTCAGGACCAAGTAATAATTTCTCTAAAGTTGCATCTTTCCGCTCTCTATTGTCTCAAATAATAATCATTAAAGTCGCAATCCATTAAAGAAAGAATAGGGAAAGAGTGAGTTCAAAAAAAAAAAAGAAAAAAAGAAAAAAAGTGATGAGATGGTATGCCACAAGAGATCGATTAAAAAAGGGAGGGTAATGGGTTAAACATTGGGATGCTATGATATATTTGGCATTATCTTTACAGTATGTGTACGTAAGAAAATTGGAAAAGAGAAATAGGGAGATTAGATATAGAAGTGGGGAAGAGAGAAGCAAAAGAAAAAATTAGTACATTTGTTAATAGTATTGTATGTATGAGATAAAATGGGAAAAACTAAAAAGTGTTAACTTATTTCTCTCATATTGTTTAATATTAAGAAAAAAAATTATTTTTTTAAACATCTTCGATTGAAATAACCAATTTAAAATAATCAAATCCTATTATAACAAGGTTTGATTTTTTAGACTAAATGCTGAATTAAGAGAGTTTCTCATGAAACGAAGTTCTCACAATAAAAGTTAGGAAAATGGGAACTTATGAGATATCTCACGTGTCGACGGTATTTATTATTTAAAAAAATAAAAATTCTTGAAAAAGATATGTCTTATGAATTAACACCCTTCCATTATAGTGTTACTAAATAAAGTTTTAAAAAATAAATTCTAAAACAATACTAATGCACATGTAAAAAAAAAATCCAAAACACTCTTTCATAATAATACTAATGTATCTTGACAATTTAAGATTTTATATATAATTATGATACCTTTTTTTTTTTGAAGGCCGGGAATGATACATTTTTAAAGCACCCAAACTACTATACATTCACTAACAGAGATATTTATATATTAATTTTTTAAAAAACATTAATGTTCTTTTTTTTTCTTAACCAAAATAGTAAACAACAAACATGTCATATAAATAAACAATTGTTTGAAAAATAAATAAATTTAAAATTTTCAGTAAAACATCTATTTTTTTTAACAAATTAATACAAATAACAAACTCATACCACAATTTTTTTTGGATGAACCAGGGTATCCACCCGCACAACTGGGTGACTAATCCCTCACACCACGGTCGGGTCCTTTCGGGGGCGATGCTCCCAGTAAGGCTTGCTCCATTCACATGTGCCTCGGGTACGACTCGAACCCGCGACCACATGCTTAAGGGACACAAGCCCCTTCCACTTGTGCCAGCCTCCACTGGTACTCATACCACAATTTATTATAAAATAACTTTACTATGTTATATCATTTTTAATAATTTAAAGGTTGAGGACATGTCATGATTACCACCAACAATGTTGGATGTTTTATTAGGAAGAAGTTTGCTATTCAAACTAAAGATGGAAAGTGAAAATACAAAATGGAAAAATTTTGTGGCATTGATGAAAATCAATGATAATGAAGAAGAAATAAAAAAAAAATCATGTATGAATCAAAAGTCGAACATGTTTCATACTACATGCTTCCGATTTTGAAATACCACTTATTAGTACATAGAGATTGAAACATAATCTTATGAATTCATTTTGAAATTTCAAGGTTTAAAGCGTAAGGATATATTTACCAAAGAATGCACAAGCACAATGCAATATGACTATGTTCAAATTGTGAACACTTTTTGAATGTCAATTACACTAGGCTATTAAATTATATGTAAGTTAAAAGGTTATCTAAAGGTAAATAAAATAGAATTTAGTATATATAAATTATATTTTCAAGACTTTGTTCAAATACAAGTGAAAATGAATTAGCGCATTTTTTGAATATCAATAACACTAGGAAAATTAAACTATATGTAAATTAAAAAGTTATCTAAAGGTCAATAAAATAAAATTTAATAGATATAAATCGTACTTTTAGGACTCTGGCTCAAATAAAGGTAAAAATAAATAAGTTTTCACTCCTAATCTGAAAACTAAAGCAGTAAAAAGGGAGACAGAACAATATCAAGATATCGAACCTGACGTCTAGAACTTGGCTAACAAAACCTTGAAAATAATCAAAAGAGTGAAGTAAGCAAAAAATATACCTAATTGGAACTTAAGAATTATTTTTATTAAATAAAATTTGATCAAACTATCATGATTTTAATTTCTTATGGACTATTTCATAATAAATAAAAAAGGTTATCTTGACATTAAATATGTCTTCCATATTAATGGAAATAAAATTAAATTACTCGTGTATTGCACGCGCTAAACCCTAGTTTTTCTTTTATATATTTTTTTGGATTTCCCAAGTTATCCATCCACGTAACTGAGTGAGTAATCCTTTTGACATTGTCGGAATCCTTTCGGGGGTTAGTCTCCCAGCGAGGTCTCTTACATTAAGAGCCGAGGATTGATCGAACCCTCAACCACTTACTTAAGTAGCAACAGATATCTTACCATCTATGCTAACCTCCACTGGTTTTTTCTTTTATATTTTCTTTTTCTTTTCTTATCATGTGAAACGTATAAGTATAATCCATTTTTTTTCAAATTAACTTAGTGGACTTTTGTTTCGAGGTTTAATTACTTTCTCGGGAATCACATTTTCAATAATGCTATAATCGAGAATGTTACTTCCTTCGTTTTTTATTATCTATCCTTTTTTGATGAAGAGATTTTTTGTTTCCTTTTACCTGTCATTTTGAGGATTTCAAGAGTGTAATAAATGTCATTTTTCATGTTTGTCTCTATTCAATAAGTCTTGGTTTACGTAAGTAGTGGAGAAAAATTAATGATTATAGAAAGAGAAAAGGTACAATGAGAAAAAATATAATTAATGTATTGTAAATCTAAGTAATTGAATTTCTTAAAAGGTGTGTTTTGTTTGAAATAAGACACATAAATAGGAGGGAGTAATGATAAATACTCCTTCAAAGATATGTTTGGTAGCATTTAAAGTTATTGAGAATATTTTTAAAATTTTTTCGGGAAATAACTTCATATATATATATATATAATTTGTTTTGTTCATTATGTATATTTTTGTGAATATATGAAAATACTATATTTCATAATATGTTATGTAAATATCAAATTATAAATAAAATTGATAAAAAAATTAATATTAAAAAGATGTTTATCATAATTATGAGAGTTAATAGTGATATAGGTCCCCGAAATATACTTGTGGAATCAGTTATGTCCCCGAAAGATTTGTGGAATCTCTTGAACCCCAAAGATCATTTTGGAATCCGTTAGGTCTCTGACAAATTTGTGAAATATCTTAAACCCCCCAAAGATCAATTTGACATCGTGTTAGTCCTCTTATAAGGGACCTAACGGAATCCTACGTGACACTTTAAATGCTTTGTTGACCCAAATGTGACATCTTCTAGACATTCCAACAAATCATTTAACGTGTCACGTAGGATTCCGTCTGGTTCTTCCTGACGAAATTGGATGGAGGAACTAACATGATGCTAAATTGATTTTGGGGAGTTTAGAAGATTTCACAAATCTTTCAAGGACTTAACTAATAATTCCACGGGTATCTTTCGTGAAACTATGTGACTATTAACTCTAATTATAATATAGAACATTTGCTTTAATATTGGCACATTTTTAACATTTTTAAATTAATATTATTATAACTATTCTCATTCTCATTTGATTGAATTTTTTATAATTAATATTCTTGGCACACTTTTAGTGTGTTTTTTTATTATTAGTTTTTTTTTATTTATACTGAAGATTAACAACACAAGTTTCGGAGTGACACTCGCTATTAGCTAGTATTTTGCGACAATGGTATATAACTAAGGACTAAGGGAGAAAAAACCATTGGAGAATGAGGAGTGAAAAATAGAACGTGTGTTGGTGAAAGGATAGTTTGGTATTTATAATAACATATAAAATATTTATATTATGCAATCAAATTGAGATGGTAGTACAATAATCACAAATAAAATCAATAATTAACGGTGTGACAAGTTATTTAATTTTGATTATTAAATAATGACATACATGTCTAGTTAAATGACTTCTCATCTGGTTATTGATTTAATAATGAGTTATTGTTTTATCATCCCAATTTTAATTGCAAGTAACTAATGCTCATACATACATACACATACATACATACATATACATACATATATATATATATATATATATATATATATATATATATATATCCTTGATGAAGGGAATGTTTTATTCCCACCCTCTACCATGGGTATGACTATGACAATGATAGAAAAAACGTGTGAATAACTTTGTTTGGAATATATTTTTTTACAACATAAAAAAATGCGATTATATTTTGTAACCATCTCATATTCTTAATAATATGTTAGGATTTTTCCTTTATTAAAGTATATTCTTATTAAAAAAAAACTAAAAAGAAACATCTAATAAAAAAATAATTGGAAAAAAAACTCATAAATCCACTTCCAATACTTCCTCCGCCTCACAAAGGTGTTAATAAATTTTCAAAAATTAAAAAATTAAGAAGACATAAATTTAATAGTTTGTTTGACAAATCAAATAATTATCAAACAATTAATTAAATGCATTTTGTATTGATCAAGTAATCACAATTCAAAATTTATGATTTCGAAACTTTTTTATTAATTATTTCAACTTTAATTTTATTTAGAACAAAAGAATTTACAATTATTTACCCTTTATTAGACAGAAGAAGTGTATAATCGAGACTAGATTTCAAGCCTTCACAATTCTTCTACCATCACATAATTCCAAAATAAACTCCAACAACCAAGATCCAACCATTTTCAAATAGGAAAATGCTGTTTTGTACGATTTGTTGAGAAAATGCCTAAGCATAGGTAGTTTTGATGATTACAAAGTGCAAGTCAAGGCAAAAGTCCACAACTCAACTTAAGGCTCAACAAAGTCAACAAATGAGTTCTTATTGTAATGTAATGTATTATTTATTTTTTATTAAGTCCCCTAGGTGCATATTATTATAGAGTCTAAGTTAAAATGAAGCTAATCATAATCAAAAGAAAATGGTTTGCATGCTAAGTAAAATCGAAGTGGGTGTTTTTCAAAATTAAAATAAAAATATGTGATTTTATAAATATAAGAAAAATATTGAGAAAATATTTTGAAAATATTTTTCAAATAAATTAAAGTGTTTTGGAAGTAAAGAAAATGTTTTAAATATAATACTATAAGTGTTAACAAGTAAAAATGTTGCTTTTGGAAATTTTGAACCGAAGTATCTGGATACATCTGAAAGTATCCGAATACATCTGAAAGTATTTGGATACCCCGTTAAAACAACAGTCAGAATTTTGATTTTAAACACGATGTATCCGAATACTTTCAAAAGTATCCGGATACTGACAATTAAAACTGTCTAAAACTAGCCGTTTGCTGTCCAAACCTTTATATATACATGTCCAAACGTTTTTAAAAGAAGAGACAACGTTCTTACAACCTTCTAACACTTCTGAACTTTCTCTTAAACACGTTTTACAGAATTCTCAAGTGTTCTTCATGAATCAATTGCATTTTCACATATGATCAAGAAGAACATTCAAGTGTTGCATTATTGAATTTTCACAAATACCCACTTTGATTACACTTGCATTCATTCTTATTCTTCTAGATTCTGATCTAATAGTTAGTATTCTTAAATAAGTTGCTTATCCACACAAAAAGGTGCAAAGATCATTGCTTTTTATTGAAGTTGTTCATCCGCACAACGAGGTGTAAAGTGCCAACAACAAGACATTGAGAAACGTAAATTGGTGAAAGGTTTTCATCAAGTATACTTGAAGATTTCAAGTTGAATTGAAGAATGTTTCTTCTAGCACAAGGTTCGCTGTGGTTCGAGGAATTGTTTGCGAAGACACAAGTTCCAAAGAGGTTCTTTGGAGGGAGAAGTCTAAGGGAAAGGTTTTCTCTTACACATTACTTGTACTTACAATTCTTGTTCATAGTGAAGCAAACCTCCTATCTCAGAGAGGGAGGACTGGATGTAGCATTAGTGTTCGTTAACACACTAATGTGAACCAGGATAAAATCCTTGTGTTCGCTTCTCTTTCATTATCGCTTTACAATTCCGCACGCTTAATTTTCATATATTTAAGTATATGCGTTTTATATGTTTTTACTCTGATTATTTTAAAGGCCTTAGTAAGCAATAAATTTTTAATTGGTGAAGATTCGTACTCTTCACCTATTCACCTCCTTTAAAGGGATTAGTACTACCCGCTTGTTTTCCAACACGATTGGTATGTTGGAAATTCCACTTTGCTGACGATTTGTGGTCATTATCAACGAATCTCAGTTGTCGATAATACCAATATTTCTTGTAGTTTTATTTTATTTTCGAGATTCACTTTGGTCCTTAATAATTTTTTTACTTACTTTTGTCTCTTTTTTTTTTCTTCAAAAAAATCAATTTGGTCATTCAGTCATAACAATGTTAGTTTTAGTCGGAATATTTACACCCATTACTGTTCCATCCACATATTTTATCGTATACTCCTACGATTTCATCGATAGAGCTCTAATTGTCATCTTTGTTCATATCTATTTCACATTGTCACCTTTGTCTATATTGATCAACCATCACCTCATTAGCATAGCGACACTATTGTTCCTAACCTTCATCAGGTGGTGACCTAGAATTTTTTTTAGATTCTGACAACATTTCCCAATTTTCAATAATGAGTGTGAATATTTCGATAAAACTAACACTGCTGTGATAGAATAACCAAATTGATTTTTTTTAAAAGGATAAAAACAAGTAAAAAAATCAAGGACAAAATTGAATTTTTTTTTGGTAGAAGAATAATCTATTACCACAAACAAAGAAAAATACACACTAAAGGCCATCAGGAGATACTTGCCACCTTCTAGGAAGGGTTCAAGATCTCAAGATGCCTAAAACTAATTTAATTCAGAATTTATTCTACTAATAAGTGTTCCATTAGACAAATTAGAAAAGGAAGGAAAACTAAAATTAATCCTCAAAGCTACATCATGTTTAATTCTGGCCACAATTTGCTGGGTAGTTGAAGCAGTATTAGAGAAAACTCGTTGGTTCCTCTCTGTCCACACATGATAGAGAATTGAAGCAAACAGAGCAAAATTGCATTTCCTTCTCTTCTTCTCTCTGAAAGCACATAACAACCATCGAATCCAGCTCTGCAATCGGAATGGCCAAGAATCCAAGCAGAACCACCGACACAGTTCATTTAGCACCCCTCTTGACCACATGCAATCGAAGAAGAGATGCTCATGTGTTTCATCCTCAAGCCCACAAAGCATGCACGACTATTGAGGTAAGTTCAATCGATCCTTCGTCTTTAATCTCCGATGCATTGTTAACCATACAATGAAGCAATGTTTTGGAACTGATACATGATTCCAAACAAATCTGTGCAAGGGAACAGAAGGCAAAGGTCCCAGCAGATGCAAATACGCACTAGCAATCGAATACTCCCCAGATTGAGTAAGAGTCCAGGTATTATTAACAAAACCTGCCCTTAATTTATCTCTAATTTTCAATACCTGTTTCCAATGCCAGCTGTCACTAGATTTAGGGGTACAAGTCCAAAAATTAGAGTCTTTCAAGTAGACCGTGCTAATCCATTTAATCCAGAGCAATTCTGAATTATTTGCTAAATGCCAGATTTGTTTACCCACTGTTGCTGTGTTCCATAGAATAGTATTCTTGAAATTTAAGCCTCCTTTTGATTTTGGTCTACACACTGACTCCCAAGCAACACTAGCAGTGTAATGACCTTGCTGATTTTGCCCCCGTAGAAAGGCTCTGCATTTTTTATCCACATCTCTTAGAACAAATTTGGGGATAGTGAAAATGCTTGCCCAATAGATATGTAAGTTTAGCAACACAGAGTTGATTAAACAACATCTAGCCTGATAAGATAGGTTCCTGGAGCTCCAAAACTTGATTCTGTTGCTAACCTTGTCAACTAGAGTCTGACAAGTATTCTTAGACCACTTCCTAGCTGAGATAGGCATGCCAAGATAACGAAAAGGGAAAGACCCTTTCATAAAACCAAACAATCTAAGAAGTTCTGCTTGCTTCTCATCATTAATCCCAGCCATAAAGATCTGGGACTTATCACAATTAGCCTGAAGACCTGAGTTGGCTGAGAATGCCTGAAACCCATCCATAATGATCTTAACACTAGCTGGATGCCCTTTACAAAACAACATTAGGTCATCAGCAAAAATTAGGCTAAGCAGCTTACTCTCCTTACACATAGGATGATATCTGAAATTCCTATGAATAGCAGCCTTTTGCAACCCTCTAGTAAGAACTTCCATGGCCATAACAAAATTTAAGGGAGATACTGAATCACCTTGACGAATACCCCTAGAACCTTGAAATTGCTCAGAAGGCTGCCCATTTATACTGATCTGGTATGTGGCAGAAGAGATACAGACCATAATCCAGTTAGTGAACTTCTCAGGAAACTTGAAAGCTCTAAACATATCTTCAATGAAATTCCAATCTAGAGAGTCATATGCTTTGCGAATATCTATTTTCATTAGGCACCTGGGAGATACCTGTCTTCTGCCATAAAGCCTTAGCAACTCCTGGGAGGTTAAAACGTTATGCACAATGCTCCTATTTTGGACAAAAGCTGTCTGATTCTCTTGAATAATGCTAGGAAGAATAGCACTAAGTCTAGAGCATAACAATTTAGAGATGCATTTGTAAATAACATTACAACAAGCAATAGGCCTGTAATCAGAGACAGAATTAGGACAATCATTTTTAGGCACCATAACTAGATTAGTAGAGTTAACTACTTTCAGCAACCTTCCTGTAATGAAAAACTCCTTTACAGCCTGAACACAATCTGAGCCAACAATTTCCCAAGCTGTCTTGAAGAATCCAGAACCATAGCCATCTGGCCCAGGGGCACTGTCAACATTGATTGACCGAAAAGCATTCTTAATATCCTCATCAGAAAAAGGTTTAATAACCTGAAACTGTTGATCAGCATTCAAACAAATACCATGCTCAACAATACCTTCTTGCCACTGATACCTCACCTTTCTTGTGAAAAGCTTCTTGTAGTAGTCCACAAACGCCCCTGTTATCTCCTTTTGACCAGTTCTAACATTACCAGCCTCATCTTTGACAGAGAGAATTCTATTTTTATAAGTTCTTTGCCCGATAGCTTGGTGAAAAAATTTTGAATTTTGATCACCATGCTTCAGCCAATCAACTTTGGCCTTTTCCTTGAGGAAGGAATGAGCTGCTGCACTAACCTCTTTATTCTGATAAAACAATCTTCTTTCTTCTTGCTGAAGTATAGCATTTCTAGGGGCACTCAAAATCTGAGCCCGAGCAGCATTTAACTTCTCAACTCTGCTTCTCTCTCAACTCTGCTTCTCTCATAACAATATCTGCATAGCACCTTCTGTTCAGCTCTGAGAACTCCTTTTTCAGGGCATTCAATTTCCTTGTAATTTGAAACATGGTAAACCCATTCACATTACTAGACCAAATAGATCCAACAATGTGCAAAAAATCAGCATGAGAGGACCACATATTATAGAACTTAAACCCTGTTTTAAGTTTCTCACTAGTCTGACTCCATTCCACTAAAGCTGGAGAATGATCAGAGATCCCTGGCAGTAGATGAGGAAACCGCAATTGGTGGTTGAAACAACTAAAGAACCCTAGGAGAACACCTAGAAGGGGGGGTTGAATAGGTGTAAAAGAAACCTTGAAAGATTTTCGACCGAATCTAATCGAAACAATTAAAACGAATGATTTTTGAAAATTCTACAGCATTTAATCGATTAAACAGATCCTTTAATCGATTAACCTGCAATTTAATCGATTAAGACCAGCTAACATGAATTCACTTAATCGATTAATAATCGATTATGACAATTAAAAACTGAAAAATCACTTTTCAATCGAATATGAAAATCAATCAATCAACACGTAAGATCAGAGATTCAGCGGAAACAATTAACACCTATATTCTTATTGATTACCTAGGTTATGAAAATGATTTTCCCAAATCAATTTGCACAATTAAAGATTCAATTCAATCAATTATGAAAATCAATCTTTTCTAGGTTTTCAATCAAGAACACAATGAATAACAAGAATGTAAAGAGTAAGGGTTTAGAGATACGGCACAGAGATTTATCCTGGTTCACTTTCATCCACTTGAAAGCTACATCCAGTCCCCTCTTCAACCAAGAGAGATTCTTCACTATGAGGAATTAGAGTTCTCAAATTACAAGTAAAAGCCTCTCAAGACTCCCTTCTTGATAGCCTACAAGAGATACACCACACCCTTGCCTTGTAATCCTATTGATCTTCTCTCTAATCTAACCTCTACCCCTTGTTGATAATCCACACAACAAGTCTTCACGTTGCTCGTTGATACCTCACAACAAGACTTCACTTTGCTTGATTCACAACCAAGACTTCTTCTTCAATTTGAATGAACTTTGCTTGATGATAATCGACACACCAAGTCTTCTTGTTTGTTGTAGATGGCTTGCCTCTTGCAAAGATTACAACACAATAGAAAACAAAATGACACTCCTATAAATCTCTTTCAATAGCTATGACAAAATCAATATGAGAGATTCAAGAGTTCTTGATCAAAGAATGTGAAAATAGAAAGCTTTGATCTATGAAATTGAGAGAGAATAGAGTGGCTTGATTCTTTGTAAAATTGATGTAAAAATGATTCTAGATAATCACAATAATTGGGAAAAGGTTTATGTAGGATCCCCAAAAGTTATGAGACTTGAAAACTGATTTTGAACAGTGAAAAACGTATTTTAAAAATCAGATCTGCAGTGTTTAATCGATTAGATATATGCATAATCGATTAGTAATCGATTAGACTTTATTTTAATCGATTAAACCCTGTTAAAATCAATTAAAAACTTGTTTTCTCAAAACTAAACCTTTCCTTTCAAACCTTTAAGCCACCTATTGATTTTAGGTTAAGTGAAAACTCAAATTATGATATAATCATGCAATCAAAAGAGATTCACTACCCTCTATAGGACTCTACCCAAACTCATCAAATAAAAAGACTTAATCTAGAGAGGCAAAAGATATTACAATTATACTTAAACTAAGTCTTCATGAGCTTGTTCTCTCTTATTCCTTTGATGTTTGTTGTTGCTTGTTGAGCTTGAACTTGATCAACACCTTTGTAGCTTGTTCAAAACCTTTTGTCATTATCAAAACATTCTCAATGGAACTTACAATCTCCCCCTTTTTGAAAATGACAAACATGTTTTGAAGTTGTTTGAAGTTGTTGATGCTTGAACCATTTGATCACTTGGTGAGACTCTTGCTCCCCCTTAATTAATGCTTTTGACATTTGAAATCCAATTGATAGAAGCTTGATTCTCCCCCTATCTTCAACAACTTTGCTCAACCTATACAAAAACAACAAAACAACCCTTTCTCCAAAACAACCATTTCTCCCCCTTTGGCATTATCAAAAAGTAATATATACCAATTGAAATATAAAATGCTAAGCCAATGTAAGAGACATCAATGATCATTTCTTCACAACATTGATACCAATTGAAAAATACAAGAACTATACTTTGAAATGTGATACCAATTGGCAAGAAAATATAACAATGAATTATGATACCAATTGAAAGACTAAGAAATCATAATATCATTTAACAAAGTAAGATATCAATTGTAAAGAAATATCACAATATCACCAATAGCATGATAATCATCTAATAATCACTCAATGATACCAATTGAACTTTTAGAAAAGTAATACCAATTGAGAAGATACCAATTGAGGATATTCAACAATATCAAATTTTACCACTTTGTAGGACATTCTCTTGAGATTTGAAGAATGTGTATAGACCTTCATTTGCATCTTCAATCATACCTACAAAACAATCATGCTTTGCCTTTTGGTATCCAAATTGTCTTGGATCCATTTTTGTTAGTTAAGGGACTCTCACCCTTCTTAACCCAAACAAAATTTCCTCTAGGTATACCATGCACTTTAACATAACACACATTTGAAGTATGTCCATGAGTACCACAATAGAAACATGTTGGTGCATTTGAAAAATCAACTTTAGAAAAATCAACAACATTTCTATGAGAATTACTCTTAGCATTAGTATAACCCAAACCAAACTTGTTTGAATTTTCTCTTTGAAAATTTAACAATGTGCGCAATCTAATATCACCATTTGTGAAACTTGCAAGCTTATTTTTCAAAGTAACATTTTCATCTTTAAGCAACTTGCAATTCTCACAATCAACCACAATATTCAATCTATTAGCACAATCACAAGAAGAAATAGCATAGATAAGATCAAGGGTTTCATTTTCAAGATTAAGCTCTTCAACTTGTTTTTGAAGTTCTAAAATCTCTTGTTGATGTTTCAAAATGAGCTTATTTCTTTCAATGTTTTTCAAAGCTAGTTTCTTAAGTTCTTCATGCATTTCTTCATAAGCATTATATAACAATTCATATTTATAAGAAATTTTGGATTTAGTATCACTTACATCGCTATCCTCGCTTTGTTCACTTGATTCATCATTTGAACTTTCCTCTTCATCTACTTGAACTAGCAAGTTGAGATTAGCGACTTCTTCATCATCCGAAGAACTACTTGATGTGCTTTTCTTCTCATCTACATCACTATCCCAAACTATATATGTCCTTTTGTGTTTTGAATTTTTATTTTCTTTCTCCTTCTTCTTGAGATACTTAGAGCATGCATACTTGAGATGACCGGGCTTTCCACATTCATGGCAAACTACTCCATCTTTTGTAGTCTTGGTCTTGTAGTGTGGAGAGTTCTTCTCTTTATTCTTGTCTTTGTTCAACCTTCCTTTTCTCCTTAGAAATTTGTCAAATTTCCTTAGTAAGAATTTCATTTCTTTTTCATCAACATCCGAATCGGAATCTTCACTATCATCATCATCGGAACTCTCTTTCTTTTTGTAAGATCTATTTGCTTTAAGAGCAAGTCCCTTTCTTCCTTTGTTCTTATCCGACTCTTCATTCATGTTTAAACGTCCGAGCTCCATTTCATGTTCTTGAAGCTTTCCGAAAAGTGTTGCAAGATCCATAGCATCCAAATTCTTAGATTCAAAAATAGCCGTTACTTTTGGTTGCCAATTCCTGTCTAAACATCTCAACACTTTGTTAGAAAGTTAACCTTGAAGAAAAGTTTTACCAAGAGCAAGCAAATGATTAATAATATGAGTAAATCGCTTTTGCATATCATTAATGGATTCATTTGGAAGCATTTGAAACAATTCATATTCACACATCAAAACATTCAATCTAGCTCTCTTAACCTCACTAGTTCCTTCATGAGTCACTTGCAAAGTGTCCCACATTTCCTTAGCACTAGCACATCGAGAAACTCTAAAGAACTCATCATAAGATAAAGCGGAGGTAATGATATTCTTTGCTTTATAATCATATTGAACTTTCCTTCTATCATCATCCTTCCACTTATCCTCGGGGATTAAATGTACTACGCCTTCAACTAAACTAGAGGGGATATGAAGACCTTTTTCTATTGCTTTCCAAAATTCATTATCAATGGCTTGGATAAAAATTTTCATTCTAACTTTCCAATAAGCATATCCCTCACCATTAAATAGCGGAGGACGACTTATCGAGGAGCCTTCACCACCATGTTGGAAGTCAAGCTGGTTGGAAGGCATGCTTCAAACTCTCTATGGACTTCAAGTTTAAGGCAAATATATGTTTTGATGATAACAAGCCAACTCAAGTTCAAGTTCACAAGTGCAAGCGTCAAGATTGAAGACTCAAGCAAGCCTAAGAATAGAAACCTTCTCCTTAGATCAAATGTAAGGTAATGAAGTTTTTGTTTACTTAGAAGTTTCAAAGCCAACAAAGTTTTTATTTTTGAAGAGAAGAAGAAAAACGTATTTTCTGCATATAAAATGTTTTTCTGCATTTCATCGGAGTAAAAATAGTTGATGTTACAAAACTCTGCATTTTTATATGATTGCAAAAGAGAGTAATCGATTATCTCTTGCAGTAATCGATTAACTCTGTTGCATCATAGAAAAATCAGAGAAACTGTAATCGATTAACTGAATTTTGTTAATCAGTTACTTTCTTATGAAAGTAATCGATTACAACAGTCAAGTAATCGATTATATTTGTTGCATCATATATTTTTCAGAGGCTTAGTAATCGATTACAAGTCTTGTAGTAATCGATTACATGATGTTGCATCATATGCAAACCAGAGGCTTAATAATCGATTAACTCCTCAGTGTAATCGATTATCATAAGTTGCATCATACAAAGAACAGGAGTGATGTAATCGATTAACTATTCTTAGCCTAATCGATTACATGTTTTTCAAATGTATTTAAGAATTTCTATTTTTGTAGAAATAATCGATTATTCCTTTAAAGTAATCGATTACTTCATGTTTTATTGAAAAACGTGTCAGAATCATTTTTATTATTTCCTGATTTGTTTTTATATAAAATATTATGATATATTTTATAAAATTCGAAAATGATTTTAATTTTGAATTATTTCCTTTTTGGTTTTAAGAATCAAATCTTTATTTTATTTCGAAAATCGTTTTGATTTTATTTTGATTTAAAAACTTATTTCAAATATTTGTTTATTCCTTTTTGATTTTGTTTTATTAATTCAAAATCGTTTTTGATTCTAAAATGTTTTTCTTTTTAAATAAAGATCACTCCAACATTTCAACAAGTTTTTTGGTTTTACGTTCAGACATTGTTATTTTTCACGTTCTTTCTTCTTCTTCTTCTCAAAGTGTTCTGCTTTTCTTTGTTCTAAATTTTTGAAGAACAAATCTTGTTGGCTGCGTAAACTCTAAGACAAACTTCTTCTTCATTATCATAAGAGCTTATTGTAGAATCTGTGTTTTTGAGAACACGTGATACTTATTGTAATCACTCACATCTATTATACTCAACCTTAGTGGTAGGGAGAGAATCCCATAGTTGAACGTTGAGGCGTTCGTAGGGCGAGGAACCCTGCTGTGTGATTGAGGCCCCTAGCGAACGGAGGTTCCTAGTAGTGTGCGGGGTGCTCTTGGTTGTAATAGGGTGCGGCTCTATTGCTTGGTTATAAGAACTCTCAGGCGGGTCGCTTGGGGACTGGACTAGGCCTTTCGACGGGAAGGCTGAACCAGTATAAAAATCACTGGTGCAAGCTTTTCTATCCCTATCTCTTTTACTTTCCGCATATTTAATTTTTTACGTTTCCGCGCTACTCGTTTATCATATTTCTATCGTTTTCGCGATCCGTTTCGAGCGTTTAATCTCTCCATCTCAAATCAATTTTTTAATTTGATACGAATTTTTCAATACATAATAAAACTCGATTCACCCCCCTCTCGAGATTTTGAGGCCTAAACCAACACACCAAAGGGATTCGTAGAACCCATTGCAGTTACTTAACTAGGATCTTTACGAAAAAGCTCTTATGCTCGTGTCTTTCGACCGAGCTCTGATACCAATTGAGGAAACTGCAATTGATGGTTGAAACAACTAAGGAACCCTAGGAGAACACCTAGAAGGGGGGGTTGAATAGGTGTAAAAGAAACCTTGAAAGATTTTCGACCGAATCTAATCGAAACAATTAAAACGAATGATTTTTGCAAATTCTACAGCATTTAATCGATTAAACAGATCCTTTAATCGATTAACCTGCAATTTAATCGATTAAGACCAGCTAACATGAATTCACTTAATCGATTAATAATCGATTATGACAGTTAAAAACTGAAAAATCACTTTTCAATCGAATATGAAAATCAATCAATCAACACGTAAGATCAGAGATTCAGCGGAAACAATTAACACCTATATTCTTATTGATTACCTAGGTTATGAAAATGATTTTCCCAAATCAATTTGCTCAATTAAAGATTCAATTCAATCAATTATGAAAATCAATCTTTTCTAGGTTTTCAATCAAGAACACAATGAATAACAAGAATGTAAAGAGTAAGGGTTTAGAGATACGACACAGAGATTTATCCTGGTTCACTTTCATCCACTTGAAAGCTACATCCAGTCCCCTCTTCAACCAAGAGAGATTCTTCACTATGAGGAATTAGAGTTCTCAAATTACAAGTAAATGCCTCTCAAGACTCCCTTCTTGATAGCCTACAAGAGATACACCACACCCTTGCCTTGTAATCCTATTGATCTTCTCTCTAATCTAACCTCTACCCCTTGTTGATAATCCACACAACAAGTCTTCACGTTGCTCGTTGATACCTCACAACAAGACTTCACTTTGCTTGATTCACAACCAAGACTTCTTCTTCAATTTGAATGAACTTTGCTTGATGATAATCGACACACCAAGTCTTCTTGTTTGTTGTAGATGGCTTGCCTCTTGCAAAGATTACAACACAATAGAAAACAAAATGACACTCCTATAAATCTCTTTCAATAGCTATGACAAAATCAATATGAGAGATTCAAGATTTCTTGATCAAAGAATGTGAAAATAGAAAGCTTTGATCTATGAAATTGAGAGAGAATAGAGTGGCTTGATTCTTTGTAAAATTGATGTAAAAATGATTCTAGATAATCATAATAATTGGGAAAAGGTTTATGTAGGATCCCCAAAAGTTATGAGACTTGAAAACTGATTTTGAGAAGTGTAAAACGTATTTTAAAAATCAGATCTGCAGTGTTTAATCGATTAGATATATGCATAATCGATTAGTAATCGATTAAACTTTATTTTAATCGATTAAACCCTGTTAAAATCAATTAAAAACTTGTTTTCTCAAAACTAAACCTTTCCTTTCAAACCTTTAAGCCACCTATTGATTTTAGGTTAAGTGAAAACTCAAATTATGATATAATCATGCAATCAAAAGAGATTCACTACCCTCTATAGGACTCTACCCAAACTCATCAAATAAAAAGACTTAATATAGAGAGGCAAAAGATATTACAATTATACTCAAACTAAGTCTTCATGAGATTGTTCTCTCTTCTTCCTTTGATGTTTGTTGTTGCTTGTTGAGCTTGAACTTGATCAACACCTTTGTAGCTTGTTCAAAACCTTTTGTCATTATCAAAACATTCTCAATGGAACTTACAGTAGAAAGTTAGTTTCAGCCCCTGGCCATTTCTCAATCCATAATTGGTTAACAACTGCTCTATCTAGCTTGCAATAAATTCTTGCCCTCCTTTCTTGATTATTGCACCAGGTGTAGAAGCTGCCTTTGAATTTCATATCTTCTAATAAACAGTGATGAAGGCAGTTACATAGGTCCTCACACTGAGACACCTCAAGAGGAATACCACCATCTTTTTCATTGACATTCACCATCGCATTAAAATCTCCTAGTAAAAGCAAAGGTAAATCCACAAAATTACTGATACCTTTCACAATCTCCCATACTTCATTTCTTTCAACAGAGTCATTAGAGCCATAAATGAAGGTCACATAGAATCTGCTATCATCACATTTTGCAGTAACCAAACAGTGAGTGTATTGGCCTGACCTATCCATGACAAGAACATCAAACATGTCCTTCCTCCATAATACCAAAATCCTCCCAACAGGACAGATATCAGAATATGATAAGTAACCCCAGCCTGGTGCCATATTTTGCATAACAGTAGCAACATAATTAATCCTTAATTTATTCTCAAGAATCCCTAACAAACCTACCTTATACTTCCTACAAAAATTAGGCTAAATTACTCATTTGGTCCCTTACCTTATTTTTCAATTTCAAATTGGTCCCTTACGTTTTTTTGGTTTCGTATTGGTCCGTTATGTATTTTTCACTATCAATTTGGTCCCAGAATCACTATTCATCCTATGTGGACCAATATATTATGGACACGTGTCACTTTCTCTCTCCACGTGGACCAATATAATATTGACACGTAGGATGAACAGTGATTCTGGGACCAAATTGACAGCGAAAAGAAACATAAGGGACCAATATGAAACCAAAAAAAGGAAAGGGACCAATTTGAAATTGAAAAATAAGGTAAGGGACCAAACGAGTAATTTAGCCCAAAAATTACTAACCTCCTTTTTTTAGAGGGGTGGTTAATACCTCTTATATTCCAATCAGCTATATTATCCATGGGGTAAAAGGAGAGAAACCTCACCCTTTTGCTGAATCTGTTTAGAATTGGCTTTACTTCTAGTTTTCACTGGAGTCCAGCCATCATTATCCTGCCCAACTATTTTACTCACACCTGCAGCATCAGAAGAGCTGGTATTGGCTACCTGCATACAGACATTCTTGGCCTGACCTTCCTGCCCAATATCATTAGAGACAATAGGCTGAACCTCTTCAACTGATAAATCTTTCACAATTTCCAGGGCTGCTTCTCTATTTTCCTGAGGTATAGAGCCCTCCTCCAGAGACCTCTTTAGCTTCAAACTATCATCTAATTCTTCAATCTCCTCTCTAGAAGGTTTTTTCTTTGCTACCCAATGCTTTTTAACATTCTTCCTGCACATCTTGCTATCATGACCATACATGGAGCAATTCCCACAAAGAACTGGCTTCCATTCATAAACAACTTGTTGAGATACAAAATTCTCTTTTTCATCTTCAAAAAATATATCATCAGGAAGGGTGGCAGGGTCCACTTCAACCAAATCCCTGGCAAAGTTGATGCGATTCCTATCCTGTGTCACTTTATCAACCATAATTGGAAGACCTACCAAACTGGCAATCTTACTAAGAGCAGCAGCCCCCCAGAATCTCATACTCAAATTAGGAAATTGTATCCATACAGGTACTTTGTCCAATTGTCTTTTGGATAAAGGCCTACCAGTCCAGGGAGCTAAGATCATAGGTTTTTTGTCAAAATGAAAAACCCCAATTTCTAGAACTGAGTTCCTAGCCTCAAGGGAATTGAAACGGACCACAACCGTACCATCATTGTTCATCAATATTTTGTCAATTCCATATTGACCCCAGGCTTTCTTGATGAACCCACTCATCACTGAATAGAGGGGCCTTGCTCCCAACACATAACACACAATAACATTTTGCCAGAATTGCACCTCTTGTTCCACATCACACGCATCAATTTTACCAACAGAGATACCATCCTTCATGCTTGGTTGAACAAAAGTTAATTTCTCCCCTGAATTCCTCAACTTGGATATATCAAAAGAAGCCCAAACTAATGCTGATCTGGCCAGATTCGCAGTTGCATTATTAGGCACACTAGGATTAGGTACAGACATCACATGATTAGTAGTATTAGGATTAGTATTCTCAGAATAATCCCAGCATTCTCATCTGATCTGTTTGTTTGTAATTGTGCAGATCCCTCAACAGCTTTCCCTTTGATTCTCGCTTTGATCAAGTCCAAGCTATTGAGGAGTTGCTTCGCTTGCTTAGCACTCAAGTTATCGATTTGAGCAAGATCTTCCTCCTCAACCAGAGATAAGTCCAGAAGAGGATCAATGGCAGATAAAGGTTGACCTGAACTAGGCTTGCTTGAGAGAGAATGAGGTGTTGCCGGCGGCCTTCCGTTCTTCTTTGCCATGACGGCGCAATGGCAAAACAAGGTTTACCACGAGAGAGAAGAGAGAGAAGACGACAAACTTGTTAAAGATAAACTCTATGATCACTTACAATGAAGGAAAATGCACAAGATGAAAATTATTTTCTTCATGCTACACTTTGGTCCATAAGGCTTAGCTTCCAGGAAATAATTTTATCTTCCAAGAAAAAAAATACAAAATTGAATCTTGAAAATAAGATAAAAGACCAAAAATGTAGTAAGCCTTCCAAAAAAAATCCAACCTTCAAAATCCATCTATTTTGAAACACTCCATTCGTTTCAAAAGTATTATATTTTAAGGTTATACAAAGTTTTTAAGAAATGGTTAAATAATATAAGAATTTAGGATATTTTGACTATAGAATGCTTATGTAATCATTATTGAAAAAAAATATAAAAAATGAAAAAGAATTTGTTATGAACAAGATCGAGTATAGTCGAAAAAAATAAGATATTTATATATTATTGCTTTATGTTGTTGTTTGTTTGTTGGTACCAAGAATAGAACCTCTAACTTAGTGGTAACATTCTTAGACTATGTCTAAGACCACCAAGCTAGAAAACTCAATTGATAGGATATTTATATATTAGATTTATAAAAAAAATACATATAAAACAATATAAAAGAAGTTACATGAACAATAAATATGAAATGAAGGAAGTATTGGCTAGTAACATATGCCACGTGGCACCTTAATTGTTAAGACCCCGTTAATGTGGAAATAAAATATAAAATAAAATATATAAATTATTTGACGTAACCATCATCAATTGTATGCATAAATTGCCATTTAAAATGATATATATTTTTAAAAATTTATGTTTATTGTTTTCTGTGTGGCAATAATGGAAATTAATGACAATGATATAAGTTCAAAATTTGACTCTTACAGTAATTCAATTGAGTTTGGTTTGGATTACACCTTTTTGTTTACTCATTTCTCTTTCCCTTTCTTTCTTGCCAAATTTTGTTGAAGGTATGTTTGGTTTTTACTTGCAAAATCAATTATGGCCCAAAATCACGTTGGAGCATAAGCAATTGTTAGTAAAATTGGTATTCCAGAATTGATTCTGGACTTACTCACCGCAAAACCAATAACATGCACTAACTCATTCTCTCTTCTTTTCCGGAGTTCACTCTCTCCATACACTACAAAAAAAACGGGCAAGTTGCGACGGTTTTTGGAGGTGTTTTGCGGCGGTTATAACCGTCGCAAAATATATTTGCGGCGGTTCGTTAACTCACGTAGAACCAACCGTCGAGAATCATATTTTGCGGCGGTTATAACAACGGCTGTAGAATTTTGACCTAAAATTTGCGACGGTTAACAACCCCCGCAAATTGCAAATATGAAATTTCATTGAAAACAATTGCGTCAGTTATAACCGTCGCAAGATGCCAATATATTAAAAAATAATTGCGACGGTTTAAAACCACCACAAGATGCCTATTTATTTATATGATGAAAAACTTTGCGACAGTTTTTATGACCGCCGCGACATGCCTATTTCTATTTATAAAATCAATTGCGATAATTTTTGACCGCCACAAGATGCCTATTTATATATTGGCGACAGTTATAACCGCCGGTAAAGCTGCACACGAAATTAAAATAAAAAGATTTGCTGGGAAATATCCTTCCACCCCTAATATGCTTCATTCTACAACACATTTTAAACCAATTACATCTAAATTATAGCCAAAAGAATACAATATTCCCAAGTAAAACATCACCAAATCTAAATTATAGTTAAAAAAACAAATACACGTTATCACACAAATACTTCATTCTGTTACTAGAAGATGGCAACATGCCAACTAATGGTCCTTGAAAAGAAACGTGTTGCTTACTTAGTCCTAGCAGGATTAAAAGCAACACAAAAAGCAACAGTAATTTCATTCATAGCATCATATGCCCGATATGTGCACCGTAACTGCAAGTTTCATTTAAAGCAATGATCAGAAATTACAATAGCAGTACAGAAGCCACAATATGAGTTCAAAGCTGCTAATGACATCAGTACATGGGAATAAATTAAAGTGTCACGAGTAGCAAAACTGAAACCCATATTTCGAAACAATTTATCAGTAATAACTAGCTAATACTCCCTCTGTCCCTTAATATAAGTCACTTTTACGGTTTTACCTAATGCACGCAGATTAAGAAAAGTAATTATTACTCTCAAACTTATCAAAAAAATATGTTGTTACTCTTACATAAACATAGACGGACAGAAAACATTATCGAAGTACATGAAATTGAAGAACAGGAGAAAATATTTAGTCTCTCTTACATGAAAAATAAATTTTTTAAAGAAAATAATTAGATATAAAAGAAAGATGTAGATTTAGCAATGAGCACCTGAGGCCGACATGTAAGGATACCAACAGAAATCATGTATAGATTCTCCTTCATTCATGACCAGATTAGCAGGAAAGGAATCTGCAGCTGCACACAACTGAAAACAATGAAATCCCAACTGCGAATTTGCATTAGCAAGGAAACACATCCACTTGCTAATTCATCATGCTCAATACACGAATAAAATCTTTGAATTACAGTGGCTTCAAAATCTTGTTTCCAGGTCTTCATACTGATAAAATAAAATGAGAATAGCAAAGGATAAATGGAGAAAATTCATAATTTTAAGATGTACCTGATCCATGGTCAATGAGATACCTGTAAAAAAACTTTAGAATGTTAACAAAGCTCAAATTTAAAGGTCGTCAATTAGAATCACCATCACCAAACAACTTCCCATTAGGTGAAGGTAAATAGATCACAGCAAAATCTATCTCCTTGTACATGATCATAACTAAGGGATGGGCAATGAAATTTTAAAACATTATCACAACCACAATACATGGCCTAGAACACCATAGGATTACATAAGGCATGGATAATGAAACTTTAAAAATAACCCAGTAAAAGGCAATGAAGCAAAACAATATTCCAAGGAAAATGCAGAGCAAGCACATTTAGCTTCTAAAAAATAAGCACAGTTAATAAAGTCACCATATCCCAAGCTTTCCTAAAACAAATTGTCATAAAGGCTATTCAACTTCATCTATTTGATCCAACAAATAATGTGTTGCTTGATACTTCCATTACATCATTCAATTTTTTCATGATCCATTAAAAAAATTGAAAGTGATCCAAAAACAAATTAGGTTCAGAGTCAAACATCTTTCTCAAATATATTCTTTTGTTCATAAACTAACATTAAATATCTCACATCATGAAATCACAGTTCACAAATCACAACCTCCAAATGAGGCTTATTCCTTTCTTACACAAAGGTTAAAATAAGTCATGAACTCAACAATTATCAGGAGGGTTTTTTAAATTATCTTCCAGCCCAAAAATGTGGAGGAGGCTTTTTTCTATAAGCCCATAACTTCTAAATTATTGAACAACTAATACTGCCACTAAATAGAAACTCTAGGAATCTTTTCTGGACAGTGGTTTTTTCTTAAACTAAAGAAATAAGCTCTTATAGCTAGTGCACAGAAACTGCTAATCAAACTTGGATGACTTATCATAGAATATGAAACTGCTTGCTCAAGAGAATGTAATTATCCTATATTCTATACAAGCACCAAATGATTTGATATTATGAAGAAACTGCACCAAATAGTTCTGAATAAAAGTATGAAATTTAAGAAAAAATAGTAGCAATACTAACAGTTTCATCTTGGCAAGTGCCTCACTCAACCTAATAATTATATAGAACATTACTTATATTTTTTGTTACATTCCGTTTTGGTATGTCAATCAAATGCTAGTTGAGTACCGAATGAAAGGTTACGAAACGATTTCAGCAAACATATATGCATGTCGATTGTCGAACAACACCAGCACCTTTATTACATGAATTTTGTAAGGATGAGGATATGAATAAGTCATTATCTATTTGAGGATATGAATAAGGGCTATACCAATTGCTGCCAGCATTTCAAGACTTACAAATACTAAAGGGATGTCAATTCTCCCAAAAACTGTGGCACTGAACCAGTTAAGCTATTGTTAGATAAATCCCTGAGTCAAAATAATGTAGTTTCAGTGACATTAAATATATGATGACAAAAATGGTATTATTTAGCATGGCAAAATTTCAGATTAAGTAACCATTAAATATCAGATTAAAACCATTGCTAACCAAACATAATTCACAAATAAAAAATCTTAACATTACTATCATAATCCTAATAATCAGAGAAACTAAACCAATTCTCAGTGAGGGTTTAGGTTATAGCACAATAAAAAACTATAGAGTTTTATATTCAAAAGAAAGCAAATTGTCAAATTAAGGAAATAACATTATTGTTGTACAAAAAACATTTTGGTAAGAGAAAATAGGAAAAGAAAAAAAAAACAAAGTGACTTACTTGGTAGGAACAGGGTACTCTGGAAAATACTTGGAAAGAATTTCAACAAGCTCTCCACGGTGCAATGAACTTTCAGCAATTATGTATCTACCAGAAGCAGAGGGGTTCTCATAAACAAGTATATGAGCTAATGCCACATCCCTAACATCTTCATAAGCTTGTGTGGCATTAACATAGGTCTTAGCAGAGCTAGTGAGGTACTTGAGGACATGAATTGTGCTAGCATTAAGAGTTGGTTGTAGTAATGGTCCAAGAACCAAAACTGGGTTCATTGAAACGAAGTCTACCCCTCTCTTTTTTGCTTCATCCCATGCTGCTTCTTCTGGCACTGCCTTTCCATAGCAATACCAATTTTAAAATAAAATAAAAATAAAAAAGGTTAACTTTTTAATTAACAAATAAAGATTAAGGTGATTGCCCAATATAAATTAAAACAAGCACAATTTAAAACCTTGAATAATAGTGTTAAAATGTACTATTAATTATTATTATTGAGTAGGAAAATCGAACCTTGGTGTTCTTTCAAACCTCAAGATCACTCCAACAAGACTCATCAACCACAACATTGATGCAAGATTGCCAAGTTCCTCAAATGTGTGCATCCTTTCTGCATCAAATCCTCCTGCAAACTGCATTGAGAATAAATAAAGATTACCTCTTACCACGGACTTTAACAGCTTTATTCACATGTTTATTATCATGCAATTTGATTCAGAAAAGTTTGTTTCTAGTAAAAAAAAAGCAACTTAGCAACTGAAGGGTTTACTTGTTCATGAGGCGTTGCTGCAACTGAGGCTATTTTCTCACTCCTTGTTGTTGTTGCAAAATCATGAAGCAAAATCCATGGATTTCAAATTTTCAGATCCAAATTGTATTCAAATCATTGAAATCTATTGTGCTTGAAATATTTAAGTCCTAGGTAACTTCAAAACCAAAAAATATAGACAAAACAGATGGAACCGAATGCACAGAATCAGAAACAGAGTTGAACAAGTTCCAAAACTCATTTTAAGGGTTCCTTTTTCTGAATTTTAGGGTTCAAATGTTAAGGGTTTTTTCTTGTGGTTTTCTCTCGGCTATTTGAGGAACACATAACTCATTCACCTCATGCACAACAACAACACCTCACGAGTAAGAACATTGGTTCGAGATTTTACCAGAGTTTCAGCTAAGGTCAAGAAATAGGATGAATGGTTTAGGCATTTTTTCAAGTACATAAGATGCATTCAAATTAGAGAAAATAACAACATATATTAGTCACTGTGTTAGAGTTGAAACCCTAAAGCACAAACTATATAGGACCTACAACCAAAAATTAAATCAATTCTAAAACCCTAGAACTCAAAAATGCAACCAAAAAAATTGGAGGAACTTGAAGCTGAAGTAGATAAATCAAAATTTGAAACTAAAAACAAAAAAATGGAAACAGAAGAAGCAGCAGAACTCACCGATTGAGATTAAAGTGAGAGTGAGAGATTAGAGAAATCAATGAGAGTGAGAAAGGAACTCACCGATGCTTTATGGAGTGTGCTGAACGAGAAGATGAAGGGAGAGTGTTGCGGCAGAGAATTGTTACGGCAGAGAAGGGAGAATGAGAGTGAACGTGAGAAGGGAGTGACACTGCGGTGGCGTACGTGCGACTCGTACTTGCAAGAGTGGCAATTTACGGCAGTTAATAAACCCACGCGAATTTTGAGTTTAAAATTGGTCACCGACGACGGTTGTATGAACCGTCGCAAATAATTCGCCACAAAGCACCCTATTTCTCGTGGTGATAGAACAACACATCATGTTTCAAAAATGTAGTTTCAATTTTTTTTATAAGCAAAAGAATTTTATTTCACACAAAAGATTCATCAAATATCATTGTTCACATAAACCTCATTTTCTATGAATGATTTGAACATGAGAGTTGAGGAAAATGAATATGAAGTTTTTCTTTTGTTGGTAGAGCTTTTTTGGGTGAAAATGAAAAAGAGGTGTCAAAAACCAAAAAGGATGTCAAAAAATCAATTCCCTAAGTATTTTATAGCATTTTTCTAGTACTACAAAAGGAGTATTGGATTACAAACCCTATCAAACTGGATCCAAACTCCATTATTATTATTTTTTTTACACAAGAGTGTTTTTTCCATATTCTTGAAATAATATATTTTTCCGACCGAACCCCATAAAATTTATTTTTTATTTAATTGAGTTGAAAAAGTAAGTTTTTTGACAAAAAAAAACCATTGAAAAATGCATTTTCCAATGAGGACCAATCAATTTTTTTTTCGAATGAGTTCGGTAAAAAAAAAACAGATTTGTCTAAAAATAGTAATTTTTTTTAAACTCAAGAATATCGAAATTTTTCATACTTAAACTGGAGTTTAAGATCTTGGGTTTGTAATCCAATACTCCTTAAAAGAAAGGGAATTGCTTTTTGGCTCCGCATATGACTTTTTGGCCCCCATTTATAATTTGCCTGGACCAAAATACTCTTAAGTTTGTTAAAATTTCTGGTAATACCATACCGGAATCTTTCCGGTTTCACTGAACCGGAATAAATTTAGACCCCTTTTCCGGTTTTGCTTGATAAAGTTTCAATACAAATAGTTGTCGGAAGATTTCCGACTTAACCGAACCGGAAAGAGTTTCGGTTAAGCCAAACCATAATAAATTCGTTTAAGTAAAACCGGAAACATTTCGGTTAAGCAAAACCGGAACAAATTTAGACCCCTTTCTAGTTTGTGAGGTTCAGTTACAATATAAAAATGAGTCGGAATCTTTCCGACTTAACCGAACCAGAAAGAGTTACGGTTAAGCCAAACCGGAATAAATTCGTTTAAGTAAAACCGGAAGCATTTCGGTTAAGCAAAACCGGAACAAATTTAGACCCCTTTCCGGTTTGTGAGGTCCAGTTACAATATAAAAATGAGTCAAAATCTTTCTGACTTAACCGAATCGAAAAGGTTTCAGTTAAGAAGAACCAGAACAGTGCTTCCGGTTCATCAAAACCAGAAGGATTTTTTATTTCTTCCGGTTCAGCAATACCAGAATGACTTTTCCGTTTTCATAGAACCGTAAATGTTAACACCCTTTAGGGTATTTTGGTCTACGGAAATGTAAAATGGGGGGCAACAAAAAGTCGAAAAGGAGGGCCAAAAAGCAATTCCCTAAAAGAAATGCCCCTCCCTCACAAGAGCATCCAACGATGTACTTACTTTAATCAATGGATATGGGCTCAATGACAAAATCCCAGTCCAATCCACATGACAAGCTGTTGGATTTTATTTTTTATTTTATGTAATATGCTGCTTTTTATTTGAAAAAAAATTAAAACTTGAATTTAATCATACATTTCTGCACAGTGCACAGTGAGCTCCAAGTCATTGTGGTGTAGTTGGCTATCAGACCAAAGGTCTCCTTTTTAAGTCTAGGTGATGCCATTTTCTAATTGAGTCCTGAAATTTGAACCTCATGTTTTAGTTAGAAACTCCATTTTTCATATAAAAATAAAAAATGCCCTTTGTTAAAAAAATTGTTGGATTATGAACCCCGAGAATTTTCTCTTAAAAAAAACTCTAACCTCTCCATCTTCCATCTGATCATAAACCCATAAAAATATACGTTTTTTTCTTCCCCATTTACTTCGTTTCCGATGAACCAGTTTCGTGAAATAGCTTTTCAATACCCCCGAGTCCCAAAAACTTTCATATTAGATCAATATATTTTTCCGAGAGGATCCTTTCAAAAAAATTTACGAATAGCACCTCTCGAAAAAACACATTAACACCTTTTTTTTTTTTGGAAAGTGAAAAAATGATTTGGTGAGAAATAGGGGAATTACTCTGCACTGTTAGAATGAGGCTCGATTATTTGTCCATCATCATCTTGCAAAATATAGTTCATAGATCCATGTAAAATCCCAATTTCTCCTTTTGTTAGTGTATGTATGTAGTAGCATGCTTACCACTTTCTAGGCCAATCCAACAGCATCCACTCCAATTAACTTTACAACTTTGTTATCAACAAATTCATGGAAAAGTCCAATGGCGTTAGAACCTCCGCCAACACATGCTACCAGCTTAACGTCTTTTTTTAGAGAGTGAAGAACTGATTTGATGAGAAAGAGGGTTTGACGGAAAAAAAATGAAGATGAAAAAGAAATTGCAGAGAATATGGGAAAAAAAAGAAAGAAGGGAGAAGAAAAAGAAATTGCAGAAAAAGGGGGGGGGGAGAAAAAGAAGAATTTGAGTTTAGGGTGTGAAGGATAATTTTGGGATTAAAAAATATTATGGATAAAATGAAGGGTACAAATTCCATAATTCTTTCTAATTCACCAAACTTTTTCATACTTACGCTCTTTGGATCCACTTCCACTTGCCAGGTTGGTTGTGAATTTGAGCTGAGAAATGGGATGAAATAGTCGTTAAATTTTAGTCCTCAAACCCCGTACTTTAGTCCCAAACCCCATATTAATAACGAAAAGTCAAAAATGCCCTTCACTCATCTTCCACATTCCCACCCCAAACCCCATTAAATCTCAAACCCCAAACCCTAAAATCTTCCCCCTTCCCCCTTCCCACCCCAAACCCCATTAACCCTCAAACCCCAAACCCTAAACTTTCCCCTTCCCACCCCAAACCCCATTAACCCTTCATCACCCCGAAATGCTTAAGTTTAACATTATCAGGTTCTTGTCATGAATATAGCTTCTTTGTCAGCATTTGTTCTTTTATTTCTAGGTGCATAAAGAGGGGTTGCTTGTTGAATGCGTTACCCTGACAAGTTTTAGAATGGAATAATGATTAAACTTCGCCTTCTTGCACCGATGGACTTACTCCGCGCTATTGTCTTTTTATGGTCCGAAATGGATCACTTGCACTTACTTTGTGGAATCATTAAAAGTGCAGCTTCATAGTGAAAAAAATTACAGTAAATCCAGAATTTAAATATAATATAAAAATATATAATCCGAAAAAATTGTAAGACTGCTCAAGTTTTTTACAACCCCGGAAGGGTTGGGGAAAGTGGCTTGGTGGTTGATGGTAAAGAATGGTTGGGGATTGGAAAAAGGGTTGGTGGCTAATGGTGGCTGCAGTAGGAGAATAGAGACGAGAAAAAGAATTGAGGAAGAAGAAGGATATTTTTGAGATTAAATTTTTTTGGGGTTTGGGGTCTAAAAGATGGGGTTGAGAACTAGGATTCAAAAACAAAACCCCAAAGTTAGAGAATGAAGCTACACAACATCTGAGCAGAGGAAACTCTGTCTTTAACAGTTCCACACTTCATCTACCAATGTTAATGAAAATGGCTGCATCAATAAAAAAAATGCAGAACATAGGCTAAAACTCGATATCATGAATTTTCGACTAAAAATTAAAAATAGGGATAATAAAATACAAGCTGCTTGGATAAGATGATTTTTTTAAACAGAATAAAAAATTATGAAAATTGTGTATTTAAGGCTTGGATGACACGAATTTTTGACATAAAATTAAAAACCATGGAAAATAGGGAAGAAGCTATATAAGATGATTTGATAAGATACGTTTTATAGAAAAAAAAATGTAAAAACGGGAAAATTGAGTACTTAAGGTTTGGATGTCCTGAACTTTCGACCTGAAATAAAAAAATATGCATGATAAAATACAAGAGGATTCAATGAGATGAGTTTTTTTTTACACAAAATGAAAAAATCATGAAAAATGTGTATTTAATGCTTAGATGACATGAGTTTTTGACCTAAAATTAAAAATAATGGAAAATAGGGAAGAAGGTGTATAAGAGGCTTGAACAATATTAGTTTTACACGAAAAATGGAAAAACGTAACAACTGCGTACATAGGGCTTGGATGCCCGGAATTATCGACCATAAATAAAAATAGGTATGATAAAATATAAGATGCTTCAATGAGATGTGGTTTTTTATTTTATTTTTTATTGTTTTACAAAACGAAAAAAATCAGAAAAATTGAATGGCATGAGATTGGATTAAAAAAATCATGAAAACTGGAAGGCATGGATTGGATGCCATGAGTTTTTTTTACACAAAATGAAATAATCATGAAAATTATGTATTTAAGGCTTGAATGACATGACTTTTTTACCCAAAATTATGAAAAATAGGGAAGAAATTATACAAGAGGCTTTAATAAAATGAGTTTTTTCAGAAAAAGTTGAAAAACGGAAAAAATTGTGTACTTTAGACTTGATGCCATATATGTATATTTTCGACGAAAAATAAAAAATAGGGACGATAAAATACAAGATAATTTGATGTTATGAATTTTTTTTACACAATGAAAAAAAATCATGAAAATTGTATATTATAGGCTTGAATGACATGAGTTTGTTTCCCAAAATTAAAAATCATGGAAAATAGGAAAGAAGGTATACAAGAGGCTTTGATAAGATGAACTTTTTAGGAAAAAATGAAAAAACGAAAAAAATTGTATACTTATGGCTTGGATGCCCTGAATTTTTGACCAAAAATAACAAATAGGAATGATATTACATAAAATGCTTCGATGAGATGAATATTTTTACACAAAATGAAAAAAAATCAAGAAAATTGTGCATTTAAGGGTTGAATGACATGAGTTTTTGCCCTAAAATTAAAAATAATAAAAAAATGGGGAAAGTGTTCAAGAGGCTTCGATAATATTAGTTTTACAGATAAATTAAAAAACTTAAAAATTTTGTACTTAAGGCGTGAATGTCATGAATTATAGACCATTAATAAAAAATAGGATGATAAAACACAAGATTCTCCTATGAGATGAGTTTTTGACACAAGATTAAAAAAAATCATAAAAATTGTTTATTTAGGGATTTGACGTTATGCGTTTGTGACCCAAAATTAAAAATCGTGGTAAATGGAGTCGAAGGTGTACAAGAGACTTTGATAAGACAAGTTATAGAAAAAAATGGAAAAACGAGAAAATTGTGTACTTAAAGCTTGGATGCCATGAATTTTCGACTAAAAATGAAAATATAGGGATGATATAATGATATAATACAGGAGGATTCTATTAGTTGAGTTTTTTTTTATGCAAAATTAAAAATTCATGAAAATTATGTATTTGAGGCTTGGATAAAATAAGTTTTTGACGAAAAATTAAAAATCATAGAAAATGGGGTACAAGGTGTACGAGAGGTTCTGATAATATTAGTTTTACATAATAATGGAGAAGCGTAAATATTGTGTACTTAATGCTTGAATGCCATAAATTATCGACCATAAATAAAAATATGGATGATAAAATGCAAGATTTTTCGAAGAGATGAGTTTTTTACATAACATTAAAAAATCATAAAAATTGTGTGTTTAAGGATTGGATAACAAGAGTTTATGACCCAAAATTAAAAATAAAAGACGAAGGTGTACAAAAGAGGCTTTGATAAGAAAAGTTTTATAGAAAAAATGGAAAAACGAGAAAATTGTGTACTTATAGGCTTGAATGCCATGAATATCGACCATAAATAAAAAATAGGGATGCTAAAATACATGATGTTTCCTCCAAATGAGTTAGTTTAAAAAAAATAAAAAAATCACGAAAATTGTGTATTTAAGGGTTGGATAATATGAGTTTTTGACCCAAAATTAAAAATCATGGAAAATAGGGTCGAAGGTGTCCAAGAGACTTTGATAAGATAAGTTTTATAGAAAAAAACCGAAAAATAGTGTACTTAAGGTTTGGATGCCATGAATTATCGACCATAAATCAAAAATAGGGATGATAAAATAGAAGATGCTTCGTTGATAAAATACAAGATGCTTATAAATAATAAACTCATATCCTCGAAGCATATTGTATTTTATCAGCATTACTTTTGAATTTTGGCTGAAAATCTAGGCATCCAAGTCTAAAGTACATTATTTACACGTTTTCCCATTTTCTGTAAAATTTATGTCATTCAAGCCTTAAATACATACACAATTATCATGATTTTTTTATTTTGTAAAAAAAAAAACTCATCTTATCGAAGCATATTTTATTTTATCATCCCTATTTTTGAATTTTGGTCGGAAATCAAGGCATCCAAGCCTTAAGTACACAATTTTCACGTTTTTCCATCTATCTATAAAACTTATGTCATCCAAGCCTTTAAATACACAACTTTTATTATTTTTTCATTTTGTGTGAAAAGCTCATCTTATCAAAGTATATTGTATTTTATCATCCTATTTTGAAATTTTGGTCCAAAATCAAGGCTTTCAAGCCTTAAGTAGTACACGATTTTCTAGTATTTCCATTTTTCCTGTAAACATCATGTCATGCAAGTCTTAAATACAAAGTTTTCAAGATTTTTTTTTCATTATGTGTAATAAACTCATATTATCGAAGCATCTTGTATTTTATCATCCCTATTTTTGAATTTTGGTCGAAAATCAAGGAATCCAAGGTTAAAATTCATAATTATAATTATTTTTTTTTCATTTTTTTTGTAAAACTCAAGTCATCCAAGCCTTAAATACACAATTTTCATGATTTTTTTTTATTTTGTGTAAAAAAACTCATCTCCTCGAAGTTTCTTGTATTTTATGATCCTTATTTTTTGAATTTTGGTCAAAAATCAAGACATCCAAACCTTAAGTATACAATTTTTACGTTTGACCATTTTTATGGAAAACTTAAGTTATGAAAGACTTAAATACACAATTTTCATTATTTTTTCAATTTGCGTGAAAAATGTAACATCCTGATTTTTAATTCCAAGTTTAATTAAGTTAAACCTAAGTTGAAGCCCATGGAAACCCTAAGAATAAGCTAGGATTGATTAGAATAATCATAGTCAGAATGAGTATAGGAGTTAAGGGGACTGTCTTAGGGTTAGAAACACTCAAAATATGAAAATTCAGTAGGATAATCGATTATCTTGGGTAGATAATCAATTACCATGTTTCTATGAAAAACCGTAAGAATTGAATTAAGGGAAGTAATCGATTACCTTTGGGAATGTAATCAATTATTGACCTTCTGTGGGAAACCCTAAATTGTGATTTTTGGGAGATAATCGATTACCTTTGGGTAGGTAATCGATTACATGGTTTCTGTGAAGAGTCCATTAATTGTGAAAATAGGTATGTAATCGATTACCTGACTGGGGTAATCGATTACTACTCGTGATTTGGCAAAAAAAAAAGTCAATTAAAGGCCAATAGTCAAAGCTTCTTGAGGAAGCTTTCCTTCTCAACCCCATATTACCCAAGCTTCTTGGAGAAGCTTCTGATGAGGACCACACATTTGTTTTCAAGGCAAAACAAAAACAAAAGCAAACACAACAACACAACACTCATCATCTTCATTTCTTCTCTTCTTCTTCATGAAGCTCCCATTCTCTCTCAACTCCCTCAAGCTCTAAGACACTAAGAGTGAGCCATCATCATCATCAACCACCAAATCAAGAAAAACACCACCCCATCTCCATAGCCAAAGAACAAAGAGCGTCAACACTACTCCCACATCATCACACGATTTTCACCCTCCCCACCAAGGCAAGGTTTTGCTTTTCTTCTTCTCCTTCAAAACTCAAGGAGCCCACCATCACTCATCATCAACAACCATCATCACCCCACTTTGTCTCTCTCTAACATAAGGTAAATTTTATCCCCTCCTCCTCACTCTCCACACGCCACCTTCACCATTTCCATAACTCTTAGAACTTCTTCTTTCAACATCATGGCCATGGATCCTCATGCTTGGTATTTTCTTTGTTAAAGTGCAAAAAGGGATTCAAAGGATTGAAGTTCTAAGGATCTAGGGCAAAAGCTAAGAGCTAGGGCTTTGAAGTTTCACCTTACTTCTTCTTGATTGAGGTAAGGGGGCGGGTGTCACCTTGACCTAGGAAATGGTTTCTAGTTAGCTCATAGTGATTTGCTAGGGATGTGTGATAGTTTGCGATGTTGAACATTAGGATAGTTGATCTAGAATTTTATTAGGGCAAGAGAATAAAGGAAATGGAACCATCTTGATCTTATGACTATATATTTGTGAGAAAAGTTGCTAAATATGTTTGAATAATAAAGTGAGATATATGTTTATTTGTGGCTATGTGTACAATTGAAATGTTGATATATGTGTTGGAATGATGAAATGATTTGCATGATTGTTTGAGTACGGGGTATAATTAAGTAGAAATGAAATGGACAAATAATAGGACTAATAAGAGTTAGGATTGATGTTTGTGTGATAAGTGAATATTGATAATTGTGCATGTTTACGAATATGTAACGAACAAATGAAAGAATTGATAGCCAAGGTTAAAGAGTGTACAGCCGAATTGATCCTTGGGAACACTGATACTAGGTGCCCTGCTAGGTGTCAAAAGACCCATTAGGGCTAAACGACCTATCAGGCTAAACGACCCATTAGGTTTAAACGATCCGTTAGGCATCGGTGTACCAAGGGATCAATTTGGTGCTAAATAAAAGAGATGTAAATGTGATGTAGAACTAAAGAAAATGAATTTGAACATGGGAAAAGAATAAGACAAGAATGAGAAAAGTAATAAGAATTTGCCTAACGGGTGATGCCTAATGGGTGCAAAACCCCTAATGGGTGTGCCAAACAACCTAGCAGGTGCAATCAAATCCTAGTGGTGCAAAGAAAAGAAAAGATTGTAATAAAGAAAAGTAAGTGCATTAATGAATGATGAGATAAGATGAGGAATAAGGAATGAAATAATAATAGAATATATTTGTGTTACATGATTGTGATGAGATTGCATTATGTGAACTATTTGATGATTGTGTTTGGCTTAGTAGGTTATTATGTCTGATTAGAAACCGCTTTTCTATTTCATGTGTAATGCTCACCTCCTTACTTTTTTTTATTTTGGTACTGAGATTAAGATTGCACAACCTCCGACCGAGCAGGAGTGCTCTCCCTCACAGGGAGAGTAAGTTATATTAGTTAGGACTTGTGTCTTGTCCTGTATCTTTTGTTTATGATGATGTAGTTCTGTTGATACTTGTATAAGTTATACGTGTTTATTTTAGGTTGGTCCAGGACCACTTCCCACGGTGTGAGAAGTATATTTTTGGGAAGCTTTAAACTATTCCAACTTGTTCATATTTACTACTATTTTGATGTGATGAAACTCCGATGCGAAGATATGATGATATCCTATGTTATTTTTGGCCCTGTTGGCTTCTGGATAATAAGAATGTTTTGTTATAACAGGTTACAGGAAAAACTCCAATTTTGGAATGTCCAATAATCAAAGGAAACTCCGTCCGTTTCTCACGGAAATTTTTATAAGTCAAGTGTCTTAAAAAGAAATTTTTAAGTTCACTATTTTCTTAATTGGGTATTTAAGGGTAATTAAAGTAGGGTGTGTTAGATCTAGTGTGCATGTGCATGTGGAGATCGTGAGATCTATTATGCAAGTGCATGGTTTTGATAATGACAAAAGTTTTGATCAAGCTCAAGTCATGGAGAAGCACACCAAAGATCAACAAACAACAATGATGAATAGAGAGCAAGCTCATTAAGATTCATTTTGTGTATTGAGTTGTAATATCTTTATTTTGAGTCTTAGAGTGTGATGAGTTTGGGTAGAGTTTATTAGAGGGCAGTGAATCTCTATCAAGTGCATGAGCATATTAGGATTTGAGTATTTCACTTAACCTAAATCAATAAGTGGCTTAAAGGTTTGAAAGAAAAGGTTTAGTTTTGAGAAAACAAGTTTTTAGAAGTGTTTTTACAGCTCATAATCGATTATGAGGAAGGCATAATCGATTATCATGAATTGAATCAGGTAATAATCGATTATGAGGTTGAAATAATCGATTATCACTTTCAACAAAGGCATAATCGATTATCTAGTTGCCATAATCGATTACGACATGCTGAACAACTTTTTAAAATACGTTTTTCACTTCTCAAAATCAGTTTTTAAGTTTCCTAACTTTTGGGTATCCTATATAAACCTTTTTCTATTCATTGTAAAAAAAAAACAATTTTCATTTTCATATCATTTTTTAGAAAGATCAAAAGCCACACTATTCTCTCAACATTCTCTCTCATTTTCTCAAAGATCAAAGTTCTTACTTTTCATATTCTTTGATCAAGAAACTTTTGAATCTCAAATACAAATTGTTCATAGTTCTTGAAGGAGATTCATTAGGTTATTGTGTTTTCTATTGGGTTGTAATCTTCGCAAGAAGGCAAGCTATCTACAACAAAGAAGAAGACTTGGTGGTTGTTCATCAAGCAAATTGTCTTGGAAGTCTTGTTGTGTTAACAAGCAAATTGGAAGTCTTGTTGTGAGGAATCAACAAGCAAGTGGAAGCCTTGTTTTGGGGATATCAACAAGCAAGGGAAGAAGGTTAGATTAGAAGTTCAATAAGATTGCAAGACAAGAGTGAGGTATCTCTTGGAGGCTATCAAGAAGGGAGTCTTGAGAGGCGTATTACTTGTAATTTGGTAATTCTAATTCCTTATTGAAGAAACTCTCTCTTGTGATAAGAGGGGACTAGATGTAGCTCACGGTAGTTGTGAGTGAACCGGTATAAATCTCTGAGCAAGCTTCTCTTCCCTTAACTCTTTAAGTTTTTGTCATTTCATATTGTTCTTGATTGAAAACCTAGAAAAGTTTGATTTTCCATAATTGATTGAATTAGGTTTTAATTGTTCAAATTGATTTGGGGAAAACCATTTTCATAACCTAGGTAATCATTAACAATATTGGTGTTAATAAATTCCGTGCTATCTTTGATCTTGTGTGTTAATTGATTGATTTTCGTTTTTGATTAAAAAAGTGATTTTCTGATTTATGCAGTGGATAATCGATTATCCATTGGTCATAATCGATTATATATCTGAAACTTTGTTGCCGGATGATAATCGATTATCCATTATCATAATCGATTATCTGTTTCAGAAATTGTAAAAATCATTCATTTTAATTGCTTCGATTTGTTTTATTCGAAAACCATTCAAGGTTTCTTAAACACCTTTTCAACCCCCCTTCTAGGTGTTCTCCTAGTGTTCCTTAGTTAATTCACCCACCGATTATAGTTCTTACAATTGGTATTAGAGCTCGGTCGAAAGATACGAGCATAAAGCTTTATTTTCGTAAAGATCCTTGAGGAAACTGCAATGGGTTCTACGAATCCCTTTGGTGGTGAAGGTGCTTCAATAAATCGCCCTCCTATGTTTGGTGGAGAGGGTTATGCTTATTGGAAAGTTAGAATGAGAATCTTTATAGAAGCTATAGATGTGAACATTTGGGAAGCTATTGAGAATGGTCCTCACATCTCAACACAAGTAGAAGGTGTATCTCAACTCACTCGCAAAGATAAGTGGACCGATGATGATAAAAAGAAAATTCAATATGATTTAAAAGCTAAAAACATCATCACTTCGGCTCTGTCTTCTGACGAGTTCTTTAGGGTCTCCCAATGTCATAATGCCAAACAAATGTGGGACACCTTGCAAGTCACACATAAAGGCACTAGTGAAGTTAGGCGTGCTAGATTAAATTCTTTGATGCATGAATATGAATTGTTTCGTATGTTGCCTAATGAACCTATATGTAATATGCAAAAACGTTTTACTCATATTATTAATCATCTCATTGATCTTGGAAAAACTTTCATGAATTGTGAACTTGTTAACAAAGTTTTAAAGATGTCTAAGTAGGGAATGACAACCTAAGGTCGCCGCAATAATTGAATCAAAGGACTTGGACACCATGGACTTAGCTACACTTTTCAGAAAGCTTCAAGAACATGAAATGTAGCTTGGACATTTGCTTATGCATGAAGAGTCGGATAAGAACAAAGAAAGAAAAGGAATTGCTCTTAAAGCTAAAAGTTCATATAAAAAGGATGAAAGTTCCGATAGTGAAGATTCCGATTCGGACATTGATGAAGAGTCTATGAAACTTCTACTAAGAAAGTTTAGCAAGCTTCTAAGGAGAAGAGGAAGGTTGAACAAAGACAAAAGAAAAGAGACAAATTCCCCACATTACAAGACCAAGACAACGAAAGAAGGAGTGGTTTGCCATGAATGCGGAAAACCCGGTCATATCAAGTATACATGTTCAAAGTATCTTAAAAAGATGGAGAAAGAGAAGAAACATCCAAAGCACAAAAAGGCATACATTGTTTGGGATGATGAAGAAGAAAAGGAAAACACATCAAGTAGTTCTTCGGATGATGAAGAAATCGCTACACTCAACTTGCTAGTTCAAGTAGATGAAGAAGAAAGTTCAAATGATGAATCAAATGAACAAAGCTAGGACAACGATGTAAGTGATACTAAATCCGAAATTTCTTCCAAATATGAAATTTTATATAATGCTTATGAAGAAATGCATGAACAACTTAAGAAACTAGCTTTGAAAAATTTATTTCCATAAAAAAATGGTGCTTCATCGAATGAAAATCCCTCCATATTAAAAACAATTAAAACTATCCCAATGCTGCCAATTTGCAACGGATCTTTGAACTCAGGCTGTTAGGCCTTTATCAGAGCACGAAGCTCTGATACCAATTGTTAAGATTGACAGCCGTCACCCAAGAGGGGGGTGAATTGGGTGTTTACGAAAACATTCGAAAATATTCGCTTTAAAACGTTTTCAAAAAACTTAAAGAGATTTGCAGTGGAAAACTATATAATGTTGAAAAACGATTGCACGGAAGCTAATAATATTAATACTATTATGAAAAATAATATGCGCGGATACGAATTAAAATAAGAACAACGAAAAAGGTTACCGCGATTATTATTTTAAATTCACTTAAAATAAATTATTACGAAAATAGATGTTATGATGCGCAACAAATATAACAACGAAATATAAAAGAGATAGGGATAGAAGATTGTGCACCGAAGATTTTATCCTGGTTCGGCAAAACAGCCTACATCCAGTCTCCAAACGACCCGCTTGAGCTTTTCACTAATAAACCGAAGACGCCCCCGCATCCCCAAATACAACCAGAGCGCCCCGCAAGCTACTAGGAACCTCCTTTCACTAGGGACCTCAACAACAATCAGATAGCCTAACTACTAGGTGCTCCACCGTTCGTCTAGCACTACCCAATACACTAGGGTTCCTCACCCTACAAACACCATGAACGCAGCACGTCCGAACTAGGAGATTTACTCCCTAGTCTCTAAGGGTCACACACCCCTTTACAACACTGGTTACAATATGAGTGATTGACACAAGACCTATAGTGCACTCTTAATAGTGCGGATACAAAAATATAAGGCTTCTAACAAATGTGTTCTAAATCAACATGATTACAACAATAACGCTCTAATGGTTATGGTAATGGTTTCACTATAGCATAAGCCAATAACTCAGAGAATATGGAGAAGAAGAAGAACAGAACGTAAAAAGCGTTTTCTCAAAAATATTATCAGGAGCGTTCCAATTGAAAAGAGAGAAAAACCTTCTTATAAAAAGATTTGAAAAATATTTGAATTTTGAATTTGAAATCAAAATCAAATCAAAAACGATTTTGGAAATAAATCAAATTCAAGATCAAATAAAAAAACAAATAAGGAAATATATAAAGATTAATTTTCTGAAATCAAATAAATAAAATAATATTTTTGAAATCAAAATCAAATCAATAAAAGATTTGAATCATAAACCAAAAAGGAATATTTTCAAAAATAAAATCAAATTCGAATTTTGAAAATAAATCAGAATCAATTATGTAAAAACAAATCTGGAAATAAATCAAAATGATTCTGACACGTTTTTCAATAAAAAACTGAAGTAATCGATTACTTTCTGAAGGTAATCGATTATTCCTTCAAAAATAGAAACTTTTAAATTCTTTTTAAAAACTAGTAATCGATTAGACCAATAATAGTTAATCGATTACATCACCCCTGTTCAATATATGATGCAACTCATTTAATCGATTACTACTCATCAAATAATCGATTACTGAGCCTCTGTTAATTGTGTGATGCAACATCATGTAATCGATTACTATAAAGCATGTAATCGATTACTTTGTCTCTGGAAAATATATGATGCAACAATTTTAATCGATTAGTTGAGCCAGGTAATCGATTACTCTTATAAGAAAGTAATGGATTAGCAAAGTTGACTTAATCGATTACAAGCTCTCTGATTTTTCTATGATGCAACAAAGTTAATCGATTAATTTAAGCAAGTAGTCGACTACTCCTTCTAGCATAATAAAAATATTCAGAGTTTTGTATCATCAAGTATTTTCACCAAAACTAAGATATAAAAACAGCTTTTCATGAAAAACACATTTTCTTGCAATTAAAACATTCTTAGATTTAAAACGCTTCTTCTCAGAGAACTCTAAATAAGGGCCTAAACAATAGTGAGACAAATATTCTAGCCTTACATTGATTTCCTACTAAGACCGGAGAGATAGCATCTTGAAGCTCTTGCTTGAAACTTGACTTGCATCTTGACTTTGAAAGTTCCTTGTTTGGCATCATCAAAACTCTTCAACGTTCTTCCGCGTTGAATTCTAACAGAAAGTTAGAATGAGAATCTTTATAGAAGCCATAGACATGAACATTTGGGAAGCCATTGAGAATGATCCTCATATTCCCTCAACTCAAGTAGAAGGTGTATCTCAACTAACCCCCAAAGACAAGTGGACTGATGATGATAAAAAGAAAATTCAATATGATTTAAAAGCTAAAAATATCATCACCTCGGCTCTATCTTATGATGAGTTCTTTAGAGTCTCCCGATGTCATAATGCCAAACAAATGTGGGACACCTTGCAAGTCACACATGAAGGCACTAGTGAAGTTAGGCATGCTAGATTAAATTCTTTCATGCATGAATATGAATTATTTCGTATGCTGCCTAATGAATCTATATGTATTATGCAAAAACGTTTTACTCATATTATTAATCATCTCATTGCTCTTGGAAAAACTTTCATGAATTGTGAACTTGTTAACAAAGTTTTAAGATGTCTAAGCAGGGAATGACAACCTAAGGTTACCGCAATTGTTGAATCAAAGGACTTGGACAACATGGACTTAGCTAAAATTTTCGGAAAGCTTCAAGAACATGAAATGGAGCTTGGACGTTTGCATATGCATGAAGAGTCGGATAAGAACAAAGAAAGAAAAGGAATCGCTCTTAAGGCTAGAAGTTCTTATAAAAAGGAAGAGAGTTCCGATGATGATAGTGAAGATTCCGATTCGGACATTGATGAAGAGTCTATGAAACTTCTATTGAGAAAGTTTAGCAAGCATCTAAGGAGAAAAGAAAGGTTGAACAAAGACAAAAGAAAAGAGAAGAATTCCCCACACTACAAGACCAAGACAACAAAAGAAGGAGTAGTTTGCCATGAATGCGGAAAACCCGGTCATATCAAGTACTCGTGTTCAAAGTATCTTAAAAAGATGAAGAAAGAGAAGAAACATCCAAAGCACAAAAAGGCATACATTGTTTGGGATGATGAAGAAGAAAAGGAAAGCACATCAAGTAGTTCTTCGGATGATGAAGAAATCGCTACACTCAACTTGCTAGTTCAAGTAGATGAAGAAGAAAGTTCAAATGATGAATCAAATGAACAAAGCTAGGAAAGCGATGTAAGTGATACTAAATCCGAAATTTCTTCCAAATATGAAATTTTATATAATGCTTATGAAGAAATGCATGAACAACTTAAGAAACTAGCTTTGAAAAATTTAGAAAGGAAGAAGCTCATTTTGAAACATCAAGAGATTTTGGAACTTCAAAAACAAGTTGATGAGCTTAATCTTCAAAATGAAACTCTTGATCTCATATATGCTAGTTCCTCTTGTGATTGTGCTAGTAGATTGAATGTTGTAGTTGATTGTGAGAATTGAAAGTTTCTTAAAGATGAAAATGCTATTTTGAAAAATAAGCTTGCAAGTTTCACAAGTGGTGATATTAAATTGCGCACATTGTTAAATTTTCAAAGAGAAAATTCGAACAAGTTTGGTTTGGGTTATACTAATGCTAAGAGTAAGTCTTAAAGAAATGTTGTTGATTTTTCTAAGGTTGATTTTTCAAATGCACCAACATGTTTCTATTGTGGCACTCATGGACATACTTCAAATGTGTGTTATATTAAAGTGCATGGTATACCTAAAGGAAATTTTGTTTGGGTTAAGAAGGGTGAAAATCCCTTAACTTACGAAAATGGATCCAAGACTATTTGGATACCAAAAAGCAAAGCATGATTGTTTTTGTAGGTATGGTTGAAGAGCAAAAGGGCTTACAAGCGTTATTCTTCATTTGCATCTTCAAGTATCAAAGAGAATGTCCTACAAATTGGTACAATTGGTATTGTTGAATTTTTACAATTCGTATTGCTTTTACAAGAGCTCACATTTGATATCAAGTGAATTTCTCACAAGATATAGTAAGTATTCACAATTGGATTTACATTTGGTATCTTCTAATTTTACTATTAGTCTTTTACCATTGATATTTACAATTGGGGTTGAAGATTCACAAGTATTATTATGTCATATTTTCTTCAATTGGTATCATTGTGTGATCATTAGATGTTTATCATGCTATTGTGGTTATTGTGATATCTCTTTACAATTGATATCTTACTTTGTCAAGTGATGTTATGACTTTTTAGTTCCAATTGGTATCATATTTTATTGTCATATTTCTTTCCAATTGGTATCACATCTCAAAGTATAGTTCTTTAATTTTTAAATTGGTATCATTGATTAATTGGTATCAATGTTGTGAAGAAATGATCATTGAATTCTCTTATTTTGGCTTAAGATTTTATTGTCATATTACTTTTTGATAATGCGAAAAGGGGGAGAAAAGGTTTTTTTGTTGTTTTTATATAGGTGGAGCAAAGTTGTTGAAGATACGGGGAGAATCAAGCTTTACTCAATTGGATTTCAAATGTCAAAAGCATTTATTGAGGGGGAGCAAGAGTCTCACCAAGTGATCAAATGGTTCAAGTATCAACAACTCCAAACAACTTCAAAACATGTTTGTCATTTTCAAAAAGGGGGAGATTGTTAGATCCAGTGTGATGGTTTTGATAATGACAAAGGTTTTGAAGGAAAATGAACAAGAGTGAGGTATGAAGTTCAAGTTATGAACAAGCTCACCAAAGTTCAACAAGATCAACAAACAACAAATGATGAAGAGAGAGCAAGCTCATGAAGATTCAAGTTGTGTATTGTATTGTAATATCTTTAATTTGAGTCTTAGAGTTTGATGAGTTTGGGTAGAGTTATTAGAGGGTAGTGAATCTCTATCAAGTGCATGATTATATTATAATTTGAGTATTCACTTAACCTAAAATCAATAGGTGGCTTAAAGGTTTGAAAGAAAAGGTTTAGTTTTGAGAAAACAAGTTTTTAATTGATTTTGACAGTGGCTAATCGATTAAGTAGAATGGCTAATCGATTAACACACATTTAACAAAGGTAATCGATTAATTTGTGATGTTAATCGATTAACACCTGCAGAATCAGTTTTTAAAAATAAGCTTTTCAAGGAAAAATCGATTTCTATTGTTATATAACTTTTGGGTATTCTATATAAACCTTTTCTTAATCATTGTGATTAATTAACATCATTTTCATATCATTTTTAGAAAGATCAAAGCCACATTATTCTCTTAACTTTCTCTCACTTTCTCAAAGATCAAAGCTTTCATTTTCACATTCTTTGATCAAGAATCTTTGAATCTCATGTTGATATTTTCATAGTTCTCGAAAGAGATTCATAAGATTGTTATTGTGTTTCTATTGGGTTGTAATCACTGCAAGGAGGCAAATATTCTACAACAAAGGAAGTCTTGGTGGTTGTTCATCAAGCAAATTGTCTTGGAAGTCTTGTTGTGAGGAATCAACAAGCAATTGGAAGACTTGTTGTGGGGTTATCAACAAGCAAGGGAAGAGGTTAGATTAGATTTCAATAGGATTGCAAGACAAGAGTGAGGTATCTCTTTGAGGCTATCAAGAAGTGAGTCTTGAGAGGCATTTACTTGTAATTTGAGAATTCTAATTCCTTTAGTGAAGAATTTCTCTTGGTTGAAGAGGGGACTGGATGTAGCTCACGGTGGTTGTGAGTGAATCAGGATAAATCACTGTGCAATATCTCTATTCCCTTAGCTCTTTGCATTCTTGTCATTTCATATTGTTCTTGGTTGAAAACCTAGAAAAGATTGATTATCCATAATTGAATGAATTAGCTTTTAATTGTGCAAATTGAATTGGGGAAAATCATTTTCATAATCTAGGTAATCAATAAGAATATTGGTGTTAATCAATTCCGCTTAATCTCTAATTTTATGTGTTAATTAATTGATTTTCGTATTTGATTGAAAAGTGATTTTTCAGTTTTAACAGTGGTTAACGATTAACTCAAGTTTTTCAAAGGTTAATCGATTAACTAAAGTTTCTTAATCGATTAAGGGCTGCAGAATTTTGTAAAAATAATTCGTTTTAATTGTTTCGATTTGTTTCTCTTGAAAATCTTTCAAGGTTTCTTAAACACCTTATTCAACCCCCCCTTCTAGGTGTTCTCCTAGTGTTCCTTAATTACTTCACCAACCGATTGTAGTTCTTACACCAATTGGTATCTTATTTCATTGTTATTTTTCTTTTCAATTAATATCATGTCTCAAAGTGTTTTTCATTGATTAATTGGTATCAATTATGTAGAGAAAGTATTATTGATTTCTTTTCTTTTGGCTTAAGATTTCATTGTTATATTACTTTTTGATAATGCCAAAAGGGGGAAAAAAGGTTGTTTTGTTGTTTTTATATAGGTGGAGCAAAGTTGTTGAAGATAGGGGGAGAATCAAGCTTAACTCATCAATTGGATTTCAAATGTCAAATACATTTATTGAGGGGGAGCAAGAGTCTCACCCAGTGATCAAATGTTTCAACAATCAATAACTTCAAAACATGTTTGTCATAATCAAAAACGGGGAGATTGTTAGATCTAGTGTGCATGTGCATGTGGAGATTGTGAGATCTATTATGCAAGTGCATGGTTTTGATAATAACAAATGTTTTGATCAAGCTCAAGTCATCGAGAAGCTCACCAAAGATCAACAAACAACAATGATGAAGAGAGAGCAAGCTCATTAAGATTCATTTTGTGTATTGAGTTGTAATATCTTTATTTTGAGTCTTAGAGTGTGATGAGTTTGGGTAGAGTTTATTAGATGGTAGTAAATCTCTATCAAGTGCATGATCATATTATGATTTGAGTATTTCACTTAACCCAAATCAATAGGTGGCTTAAAGGTTTGAAAGAAAAGGATTAGTTTTGAGAAAACAAGTTTTTAGAAGTGATTTTACAGCTCATAATCGATTATGAGGAATGCATAATCGATTATCAAGAATTGAATCAGGTAATAATCGATTATGAGGTTGAAATAATCGATTATCACTTTCAACAAAGGCATAATCGATTATCTAGTTGCCATAATCGATTATGATCTGCTGAACAACTTTTTAAAATACGTTTTTCATTTTCATATCATTTTTTAGAAAGATCAAAAGCCACACTATTCTCTCAACATTCTCTCTCATTTTCTCAAAGATTAAAGTTCTTACTTTTCATATTCTTTGATCAAGAAACTTTTATATCTCAAATACTAATTGTTCATAGTTCTTGAAGGAGATTCATTAGGTTATTGTGTTTTCTATTGGGTTGTAATCTTTGCAAGAAGGCAAGCTATCTACAACAAAGAAGAAGACTTGGTGGTTGTTCATCAAGCAAATTGTCTTGGAAGTCTTTCTGTGTTAACAAGCAAATTGGAAGTCTTGTTGTGAGGAATCAATAAGCAAGTGGAAGCCTTGTTGTGGGGATATCAACAAGCAAGGGAAGAAGGTTAGATTAGAAGTTCAATAAGATTGCAAGACAAGAGTGAGGTATCTCTTAGAGACTATCAAGAAGGGAGTCTTGAGAGGCGTATTACTTGTAAATTGAGAATTTTAATTCCTTATTGAAAAAAGTCTCTCTTGTGATAAGAGGGGACTGGATGTAGCTCACGGTGGTTGTGAGTGAACCAGTATAAATCACTGAGCAACCTTCTCTTCCCTTAATTGATTGAAAACCTAGAAAAGTTTGATTTTCCATAATTGATTGAATTAGGTTTTAATTGTTCAAATTGATTTGGGGAAAACCATTTTCATAACCTAGGTAATCATTAACAATATTGGTGTTAATCAATTTCGTGCTATCTCTGATCTTGTGTGTTAATTGATTGATTTTCGTTTTTGATTGAAAAAGTGATTTTCTGATTTCTGCAGTAGATAATCGATTATCCATTGGTCATAATCGATTATCTGAAACTTTGCTGTCAGATGATAATCGATTATCCATTATCATAATCGATTATCTGTTTCAGAAATTGCAAAAATCATTCGTTTTAATTGTTTCGATTTGTTTTATTTGAAAAATTTTCAAGGTTTCTTAAACATCTATTTAACCCCCCCTTCTAGGTGTTCTCCTAGTGTTCCTTAGTTAATTCACCCACCGATTGTAGTTCTTACAGGGTGTTACAAAAAACTCATCTCATCGAAGCATCTTGTATTTTATCAACCTTATTTTTGAATTTTGGTCGAACAAATCAAAGCATTCAAGCCTTAAGTTCACAGTTATCTAGTATTTCCATTTTTAGTGTAAAACTCATGTCATCCACGACTTACATACACAATTTTCATAATTTTTTCATTATGAGTAAAAAATTCATCTCATCAAAGTATCTTTTATTTTATCATCCATATTTTTTTAATTTTTGTCGAAAATCAAGACATTCAAGCCTTAATTAAGTACACAATTTTCACGTTTTTCCATTTTTTCTGTAAAACTCAAGTCATCGAAGCCTTAAATACACAATTTTCATGATTTTATCATTTTGAGTAAAAAACTTATCTCCTCAAAGTATCTATTTTGAATTTTGGTCGAAAATCAACGAATTTGAAGCCTTTAAGTACACAATTTTCACGTTTTTCTATTTTTCTGGAAAACTCAAGTCACCCAAGCCTTTTATACAAAATATTCCTGAATTTTTAATATTTTGTAAAATACTGTGGTGGACCATGCCTAGGGCTGAGATCCTTGGTCACGAGATCAGCACATGCACCCTAGGCCGAGCACGACACAACAATATACCTCCGCAGGTACCTGGCCGAGATCAACCCATAGAGACCGACCAGATCGCCGGGAATGGGCCGAGAACGTTCCATGCCACGTCTACGGATGTCCCAATCGGCTTACCAGTACAAGGTCTGGACAAGGTGACTCAGCATTCTTATCCCAATACAGCTCACATCCAAGCTAGCCCTGATGGGCCTCCCTAGGCCCATAGGACACACAACCACCCCTATAAGGGGCTCAGGTACGTCTTCTAACCCTAATTGCAGGCTCACACACTTGGTGATTAGGGTAACCCCTGATATCCCTACTGGATATTAGGAGAACCACGAAGATCCTACAGTAACCCTAGATTGTGGCCTCTACTAAGACCATTCTCTGGTTTTAGCGGCCTTCCACCGTCTAGGACATCACATCTGGCGCTGTCTCTGGGAAACGAGTAAACTCAGTATTCCCACCCACCAATGCTGAAGTTCAACATCAAAGAGCAAGGAGAGGAAGGGGTCGACCCAAGAGGTTGGCACAGGCGCAACAGCTCCCATAAACCAGCGAGGATCTGCACCTCCACCTCCAAGGAAATAGAGCAGCCGATCCACTCCCACCACCATCACCATCACCACCACCTCCAATCACTCACACCCACAGTGGACCTTATACAAAAGCATTAGGACAGACTTCCCCCCAACACAACCGACAAGCAACCAGAAACCAAGAAAACCCTGGACCAGAAAGATCCCGGTGCGTGCATCTAAGGTCTCAGCTGGCAGAAAACACCACTAACCAATAGCGCCGCCACCACGGCCGATCCCCAAACAACTCTCATTTTTCTTACTCTCATACCACGAGCTCGTCCTACAGACGACGTGAGGATGAGATTCTCTCCATGATGAGACAACATATAAGAGTAATGGAGCAGCAAGAGTGAGCCATAGCCGATTTACAACATCGTTCTATGGAACGTTTAGCTGAACGGGCACCCCCAGTGGCCCCAGCTGCAAACGAACCTCCAAGCCAACCAACTCTAGTCCAGTCCCTAGCAAACCCCACCGACATTCCAGAAATGTTGCACTCCCGCACTGAATGCGCGGATTTCACTCACCCAGGTCACCCCTTTACCCAACACATCATGTCATATGTAACCCCTCGGGGTTACCTCGGTCCTACCAACATTCCTCGGTACAATGGCTTTACTGACCCCTAGGAACATATCCTTTCGTACGAAGGAGCCATGAACTTCTATGGGGGCAGTGACAAAATGAAGTGTAGAGATTTCTCTATGACTCTCCAACCATCCGTGCTGTGATGGTATTCCTCTCTCCAGCCAAACTCTATAAACTCGTGGGCCGAGATAAAGCGAGTGTTCCTCAACAGGTACACCGCCAGTTGTGTGCAACTTAGGTCCGACCACACACTGGCCACGGTTACTCAAAGGCCCGAGGAATCACTTCGGGATTATCTTACTCGGTTCCACAACGAGTCAAGCTTGATCTCGAACTTGGAGCCACGAGTAGCCGTTCTCCTTTTCACTCAGGGATTGACCCCAGGAGACTTTCAAAATTCTCTCATCGGTAAACCTCCCAGAGACATGGCCGAGCTTCGTCTGCACTCTAATAAGTTCATTAATTTGGAAGAATTCTCTACAGGACAAAAGAGCAGAATGGCTCAAAGGTCGGGGGATTATTCTTAGGATCGTCCTCGGCGAGATGAGCGAGGTCGTCCGAGAAGGGATGAGAGGGATGACCGTAAACCAAAATCCAAGTACAGTTCATACACTTCACTAACTACACCCCGATCCCAAATCTGGAAAGAAACAATGCAAACTGACCTTCATTAGGGGTCTTCAAAACCGAACCGGTCCATTGGATAACCGAAAAACTGAACCGAAAACCAAAATCCAAAAAAAAAACCAAAAAAAACAAATAAATCTGGATGAGCTGATTCCAAAACCGACTGGTTCGGTTCGGTTTTCGATTCGTAGTTAGAGAGCCAGACCGAACCGGACCGAACCAGTGTTTATTACTTAATGTGTTTTTCCCGTATGGCCCATATAATTAATAAGCCCATCAGATGTCCACTCCCTTATCCCTTCCTCTGTCATTAGACATTCCCTCCCTTGCAAAGTGAAAACCCTAGGCCACCACTGCCCTCCTTGTTGCCGCCGCCGCTCCTCCTCTAGGTGTAACCATCAACACAGTCGCAGAAGCAAATAAGAAGATGCTCGAACGAAGAACTCAACCGCAACTCGAGGTCCACACATCACTGCTGTGAACACCCTTTCTATTACTGCAGCTGCATATGATGGATCTGATTCCAAGATGCAGAACACGAAGAAGCGGTGTGCAGCTCTATGCCTCCTTCGCCGCTGTGAGGGACATGTGTCAAACTGTGGCTGTGGGAGTCATCAAGAGCGTGGAGAAGAAGGAACCTTCTGGAGGAGGCAAGCTCACCAAGGCGACATAGAAGAAGTTCGGAAAGTGAATCTGCTGGTGCTGGTTTGTTCTGCGGTCAAAGTCTATCTTTCTGGTTTCAATAAATTTCGGTTTCTTGCTAGGAGTTCTTTTCATTTGTGTTTAGGTAATTTGTCAATGGGTCGCAATGTCAAGTCTCCACCATCATCTCTTAACTTGGTGAGGTTCTTATCCTTTACTCATGATTTGTGCTTTATGGTCTGCATTTACTTTTTTCTTTTCACATATATTCACTTGTGTTTTTGTTTTTTGCGTGAGCATTTCTATTTCTCTGCTTGAAACTGAAATTCGGATGGCTGCCCAGTGAGTATTATGCATTGTCACAATGTCACATACTCAGTATGCTATCCAGTACTCACATTCCGCAGCTTCATTTTGAGTTTTGTTTTAAGGGGCGTATTTTTTCTCTCCTCAGTTAGTAATAAACCATTTTTATTGATTGAAAAGAAAAAGAGTGAACCGAACCGAGCCGAACCGAAACCGAATATATTTTTTTGAATTGGATCGGATCGAATGTCTTAAGTTAAATCAACCGAACCGATATTAAATTTGACCTTTGGATCGGATGGCTTTTTTCACAATAACCGAACCGAAACGATCCATGAACACCCCTAACCTTCGTTATGTCAACCGACCCCCCTATTTGAGAAATCAAAAGAATAAGACCAGGTATTGCGATTTCCATGAAGGTTTTAGCCATACTACCGATTAGTGTAGTTGGCTTCGGGATGCTATTGAGGATTTGATCAGGGCATGGAAACTACAGCAGTATGTCGGAGAAGCTCTAGGTAAAAGAATGAGAAGAAGATCCTGCTCCTCAGAAAGAAGGACAAGAGGGAACTCGCCAAGCCCGAATAAGGGGAAAAAAGGCAAGATCCATCTCCCGATAACCAAGCAAAGGATGCGCAGCGCGTGAACTTGGTCTCGGTTGAGGAACTGGACAAGTCCCTCGAAGATTTCCGAGTGAACACCATCTCAGGTGGCTTTGCGGGTGGAGGAGAACGGAGATCAGAAAGAAAAAGATACGTCAATCAGGTTCTTGCAGTCCACCATCGCTCAATACAGAATAAACCCTTCAGGAGTGTCCCGATCTGCTTCACCGACCAGGATTTGGAAGGAGTTATCCCTGAACATAACGACCCAATGGTGATCACAGCACTGGTCGAAAACTTAGAAGTAACCCGAGTCTTCGTGGATCAGGGAAGCTCGGCTGACATCCTTTTCCTTCATGCATTCAAGGCTCTAAACCTAAGGCAGGTAGATCTCACCCCCTTTGAGGGGTACTTGATTGGCTTCACAGGGGATGCAATACAGCCTTTGGGGTCATTTCCGCTGCCAGTCACAATGAGGAGACAGTTGTCTGCAAGAACCGAGATTATCAAGTTCCTCGTGGTTGACTGTCCATCAACATAAAATGCCATTCTAGGTAGGACATGTTTGCAGGCTTCGGGGCAATCGCTTCCACAATCCACTTGGCTATGAAGTTTGTTGGATCAGACAACAGTGTGGTGACGGTAAGAGCCGAGCAGGAAAAGACACGTTTGTGTTATAATGCCAGCCTCAGGAAAATGAAGAAAAAAGAAGAGAACTTACCAAGGTCAGTTTTGAGCAAAGGTAATGTATAGCTGGTCGAATTGGATGTTAGGACAGAGCAAGAGGATTTGAGGCCACTTCCCCAGGGGGAGTGGGAGAGCGTTCCGATTGACCAATCGGATGCCACTCGAATGATCCGGATCGGGTCCGACCTTCCTACCTTTATCAGGGCCGAACTCCTGGACCTTCTAAGAAACAACAAAGACCTATATGCCTGGACATCCCCCGACATGCCTAGAATTGACCCAAATTTCATTTGTCACAAGCAAAGCGTTAATCCGAAGGCCAAACCAGTCGCTCAGAAAAAGCGGAGAGTTGGGGCCGAGAAGTCAAGAGCAATATAAAAAAAGGTAGCCGAGCTTCTTGAGGTCAGCTTCATCAGGGAAGTCCCGTACATTGAATGGTTCTCTAACATCGTGCTGGTCAAAAAGTCATGCGGAAAATGGCGCATGTGTGTTGAGTACACCGACTTAAACAAAGCTTGTCCCAAGGACCAGTATCCGTTGCCAATCATTGACTAGTTGGTGGACAACTCGGCCAGATATCAGCTCTTGTCATTCGCCGATGCATACTCGGGATATAACCAGAACCCTACGTATCCCCCGGATCAGGAAAAGACAACCTTTATCACCGAGAAGGCGACCTATTGTTACACGGTCATGCCTTTCGGGTTAAAGAACGTTGGTGCCACTTATCAACGAATGATGAATAGAGTGTTTGACGGAGTCATAGGCTCGATCATGGAAGTCTATATTGATGACATGATCACCAAAATCAAGTTGAAAGAAAACCATGTCAGTGATTTAGAAACAGTATTAAAAAGGGTCCGAAAGTACAATATAAGGCTCAACCCTGAGAAGTGTACCTTCGGGGTCTTGGCAGGCGCCTTTCTCGGTTTCATGTTGATAGAGCGCGACACCGAGGCGAATCGAGATAAATGTAGAGCCATCCTGGAGATGAAAATTTCGTCGGATATTAAGGGCGTACAATAGTTGACAGGCCGTAAGGCTGCTCTCTTATGTTTTCTGCCGCAAGCGGCCCGAAAGGGACTGCCGTGGTACTAGTTGCTGAAAAAGAACACTGAATTCATTTGGGACAACAAATGTGAGGAAGCCTTTTCGGCTTTGAAGGAATACCTTTCTTCCCCTCCTGTTCTTTCCAGCCCATAGCAGGGCGAGAATTTATACCTGTATCTTTCCGTTGGCAACTCGGCCGTCAGTTTGGTCCTTGTCAGAGAAGAATCCAGGAATGAGTTTCTGTTAGGATTGGCAGCCGTCACCCAAGAGGGGGGGGGGGGAGGGTGAATTGGGTGTTTACGAAAACATTGGAAAATATTCGCTTTAAAACGTTTTCAATAAACTTAAAGAGATTTTGCAGCGGAAAACAATATATCGTTGAAAAGAGATTGCGCGTAAGCTGATAATACTAATAATAATAGAAAAACTAATATGTGCAGATACAATTAAAACGATAACAACAGGAAACGTTATCGCGCTAATTAATTTAAAACAATTAAATTAATATTAAGAAAATAATCGTTATGATGCAAGAATGATAATTATAACAACAATGCACATGCAACAACAATAACGAAAATAAAGAGATGAGGGAAAGAGAAATTGAGCACCGGAGATTTTATAATGGTTCGGCAAAATAGCCTACATCCAGTCCCCAAGCGACCCGCTTGAGCTTTTCACTAATATTCCAAAGACGCTCCCGCGTCCCCGAATACAACCAGAGCGCCCCGCAAGCTACTAGGAACCTCCTTTCGCTAGGGACCTCAACAACAACCAGATAGCCTAACTACTAGGTGCCCCACCGTTCGTCTAGAACTACCCAATACACAAGGGTTCCTCACCCTACAAACACGAACGCCGCACGTTCGTACTTGGAGATTCACTCCCTAGTCTCTAAGGGTCACACACCCCTTTACAACATTGGTTACAATATGAGTGATTGGTACAAGACCTATAGTGCACTCTTAATAGTGCGGATACAACAATTTGGCTTTCTAACAAATGTGTGTTCTAATCAACACAAATACAACAATAAAACTCTAAAGGCTATGGATAAATGTTTCACTATAGCATAAGCCAATAACTCAGAGAATATGGAGAAGAAGAAGAAGCGTGAAAACTTTTTTCCCAAAAAATATTATCAGAAGTGTTTAGATAGAAAAGAGAGAAAAACTTTCTTATAAAAAGATTTGAAAATATTTGAATTTTGAATTTGAAATCAGAATCAAATCAAAAACGATTTTGGAAATAAATCAAATTCAAAATCAAATCAAAAACAAATAAGGAAATATATAAAGATTGATTTTCTGAAATCAAATAAATAAAATAATATTTTTGAAATCAAAATCAAATCAAATAGATTTAAAGAATAAAATAAAAGATTTGAATCTTAAACCAAAAAGGAATATTTTAAAAAATAAAATCAAATTCGAATTTTGAAAATAAATCAGAATCAATTATGTAAAAACAAATATGGAAATAAATCAAAATGATTCTGACACGTTTTTCAATAAAACTTGAGGTAATCGATTACTTCAGGGAGGTAATCGATTATCCCTTTATAAATAGAAACTTAGAAATTCTTTTGAAAAACCAGTAATCGATTATCACTTGCATGTAATCGATTACTTCACTTCTGTTTAATATATGATGTAACTGATATAATCGATTATCACTGATCAAATAATCGATTACACAGCCTCTGGAAAATATATGATGCAACTCCAGTAATCGATTATCTGTGCCAAGTAATCGATTACTTTTATACAAAAAGTAATGGATTAGCCAGGTTCAAATACTCGATTACACATTCTCTGGATTTTCTATGATGCAACATAAGTAATCGATTATCTTGAAAGAGTAATTGATTATCTCTGTCAAAACTTGTAAAAACAGATTTTCACAACTTAGAGAAATCCAGCTACAGGTTGTCAAGAAATATTTTCACAGTGAATCAGTTAAGACATTAAAAATATGTTTTTAGAAAAAATCTTTTCGCAATTAAAACTTTTTTTAGATTTAAAACGTTCTTCTCCAATAACTCTAAATAAGGGCCTAAACAATAGTGAGACAAATATTCTAGCCTTACATTGATTTCCTACTAAGACTGGAGAGATTGTTAGTTCCATGATGAATGTTTTGATAATGACAAAGTGTTTTGAACAAGCTATCAATGGATGGTCAAGTTCAAGTTCAACAAGCAACAACAAACATCAAATGAAGAAGAGAGAAAACAAGCTCATGAAGACATAGTTTGAGTGTAATTGTTTTTGTTTTATCTTTTGCCTCTCAAGCTTCATAGGTTTTCATTTGGGTAGTTTGTTTAGAGGGTAGTGAATCTCATTCATAAGTCATGATTTAATCATAATTTGAGTTTTCACTTAACCTAGAATCAATAGGTGGCTTAAAGGTTTGAAAGGAAAGGTTGGTTTTTGAGAAAACAAGTTTTAAACAAGTATCAGACATGTTTAATCGATTAAGAACATATTTAATCGATTAGTACTCGATTAAGTAAATATTTAATCGATTAAGTACTGCTGAACTGGTTTTTTAAAATACGTTTTTCACTTCTCAAAATCAGTTTTCAAGTGCCACAACTTTTGGGTATTCTATAAAAACCTTTTCCTAACCTTTGTGATCATAACCTATCATTTTGATATTCATTTTACAAAGAATCAAGCCATTCTATTCTCTCTCAATTTCAAAGATCAAAGCTTTCATATTTTCATATTCTTTGATCAAGAACCTTTGAATCTCTTATTGTGAATTGTCATAGCTATTGATTGAGATTCATAGGAGTGTTATTGTGTTTTTTATTGAGTTGTAATCTTTGCAATAAGGCAAGCCACTACAACAAACTAGAAGCCTTGGTGTGTCGATTATCATCAAGCAAAGTTCAAGAAATTGAAGAAAGTCTTGGTTGTGAATCAAGCAAGGAGAAGCCTTGGTGTGTGGATTATCATCAAGCAATTGAAGACTTGTTGTGTCGATTATCAACAAGGGGTAGAGGTTAGATTAGAGAGAAGATCAATAGGATTACAAGGCAAGGGTGTCGGTTATCTCTTGTAGGCTAGCAAGAAGGAAGTCTTGTGAGACAATCACTTGTAATTTGAGAACTCTAATTCCTCATAGTGAAGAATCTCTCTTGGTTGAAGAGGGGATTGGATGTAGCTTTCAAGTGGATGAAAGTGAACCAGGATAAATCGCTGTGTCGTATCTCTAAACCCTTACTCTTTATATTCAAGTCATTTGATTGTGTTCTTGATTGAAAACCTAGAAAAGATTGATTTTCATAATTGATTGAATTAAATATTTATTTGTTCAAATTGATAAAGGGAAAATCATTTTCATAACTAGGATAATCAATAAGAATATAGGTGTTAATTGTCTCCGCTGAATCTCTGATCTTAAGTGTTGATTGATTGATTTTCGTATTCAATTGAAAAGTGATTTTTCAGTTTCTGATAGATTTAATCGATTAAGTGTTCGTTTAATCGATTAAGGACTTTTGAACTTTCAGGTTTAATCGATTAGTACTCGATTAAATTGCAGGTTAATCGATTAAATTTCAGGTTAATCGATTAAGTGCTGTAGAATTTGCAAAAATCATTTGTTTTGATTGTTTCGATTTGTTTCGTTCGAAAATCTTTCAAGGTATCTTGTACACCTATTCAACCCCCCCTTCTAGGTGTATTCCTAGGGTTCCTTTGTCTCTCCAACCACCAATTGCGGTTTCCTCAATTGGTATCAGAGCTCGGTCGAAAGACACGAGCATAAGAGCTTTTTCGTAAAGATCCTTTAAGAAAATCGCAATGGGTTCCATGAATCCCTTTGGTGGTGAAGGTTGTTTAATAAATCGTCCTCCATTGTTTGCCGGAGAAGGCTATGCATATTGGAAAGTTAGAATGAAAATCTTTATCCAAGCCATAGATAGTGAAATTTGGAAAGTAGTTGAAAAAGGTCCTCATATCCCCTCTAGTTTAGTTGAAGGTGTAGAACAATTGATCCCCGAGGATAAGTGGAAGGATGATGATAGAAAGAAAGTTCAATATGATTATAAAGCAAATAATATCATTACATCCGCTTTATCCTATGACGAGTTCTTTAGAGTTTCTCAATGTTCTAGTGCTAAGGAAATGTGGGACACTTTACAAGTGACTCATGAAGGAACTAGTGAGGTTAGGAGAGCTAGATTGAATGCTTTAATGCGTGATTATGAATTGTTTCAAATGCTTCCAAATGAATCTATTAATGATATGCAAAAGCGTTTTACTCATATTATTAACCATTTACTTGCTCTTGGTAAGACTTTCTCACAAGGTGAACTTTCTAACAAAGTGTTGAGATGTTTAGACAGGAATTGGCAACCAAAAGTAACGGCTATTGTTGAATCTAAAAACTTGGATGCTATGGATCTAGCAACACTTTTCGGAAAGCTTCAAGAACATGAAATAGAGCTTGGACGATTAAGTATCAATGAAGAGTCGGATAAAAACAAAGAAAGAAAGGGACTTGCTCTTAAAGTCAATAGATCATACAAAAAGAAAGAGAGTTCCGATGATGATGATAGTGAAGATTCCGATTCGGATGTTGATGAAAAAGACATGAAACTTTTGCTAAGGAAGTTTGACAAGTTTCTAAGGAGAAAAGGAAGGTTGAACAAGGACAAAAGTAAAGAGAAGGATTCCCCACACTACAAGACTAAGACATCAAAAGAAGGTGTAGTTTGCCATGAATGTGGAAAACCCGGACATCTCAAGTATTCATGCTCTAGGTATCTCAAGAAAAAGGAGAAAGACAAGAAAATTTCTAAATCTAAAAGAGCATACATAGTTTGGGATAGTGATGAAGATAACAAGAAAAGCACATCGAGTAGTTCATCGGATGATGAAGAAGTTGCTTGTCTCAACTTGATAACTCTAGTAGATGATGAAGAACAAAGTTCAAATGATGAATCAAGTTATCAAAGCGAGGATAGCAATGTAAGTCTTACTAAATCCGAAATTTCTTCTAAATATGAATTGTTATATAATGCTTATGAAGAAATGCATGAACAACTTGAAAAACTAGCTTTGAAAAACATTGAAAGGAAGAAGCTCATTTTGAAACATCAAAAAGAAATTTTAGATCTTCAAAAACAAGTTGATGAGCTTAATCTTGAAAATGAAACTCTTGATCTTATATATGCTAGTTCTTCTTGTGATTGTGCTAGTAGAGTGAATATTGTGGTTGATTGTGAGAATTGCAAGTTGCTCAAAGATGAAAATGCTATTTTGAAAAATAAGCTTGCAAGTTTCTCAAATGGTGATATTAGATTGCGCACATTGTTAAATTTTCAAAGAAAAAATTCAAACAAGTTTGGTTTGGGTTATACTAATGCTAAGAGTAAATCTCATAGAAATGTTGTTGATTTTTCTAAAGATGATTTTTCAAATGCACCAACATGTTTCTATTGTGGTCCTCATGGACATACTTCAAATGTGTGTTATATTAAAGTGCATGGTATACCTAAAGGAGATTTTGTTTGGATGAGAAAGGGTGAAAGTCCCTACACTAACAAAAATGGATCCAAAACCATTTGGATACCAAAAAGCAAAGCATGATTGTTTTGTAGGTTTGATTGAAGAGCAAAGAGAGCTTACAAGTGTTATTCATATTTGCATCTTCAATTGGTATCAAAAGAAGTCCTACAATATGGTACAAATGTTGTTGATAGATTTGTGAACTTCATATGGTATCTTCTCAATTGGTATTACTTTTCTAAATGTTAATTAAATCATTTGGTATCATTGAGTAGATTCATAGATGGTTATCATGATTTATTGACATGCTTTGGTTGTTATTAAAGAAATATCACATTTGGTATCAAATATTTGTTGATATATGTATTTCTTTACAATTGATATCTTCTTTGTTAAGTGATATTATGATCATTTTAATTCTCAATTGGTATCATATTTCATTGTTATATTCTCTTGCCAATTGATATCACATTTCAAAGTATAGTTCTATTGTATTTGTTCAATTGATATCAATGTTGTAAAGAAATGATCATTGATTTCTTACCTTGGCTTAGATGTTATATTTCAATTGGTAGATATTACTTTTTTATAATGCCAAAGGGGGAGAAATATGATGTTTTGAATTAATTAGATGTTTGTTTGGAGAAAGGTTGTTTTTGTTGTTTTTATGTAGGTTGAGCAAAGTTGTTGAAGATAGGGGGAGAATCAAGCTTATCTTAATTGGATTCAAATGTCAAAAGGAGAATCAAGCTTATCTCAATTGGATTCAAATGTCAAAAGCATTTATTGAGGGAGAGCAAGAGTCTCACCAAGTGATCAAATTGTTAAAGCATCAACAACTTCAAAGAACTTTTGGAAAACTTCAAAACATGGTTTGTCATTTTCAAAAAGGGGGAGATTGTTAGTTCCATGATGAATGTTTTGATAATGACAAAGTGTTTTGAACAAGCTATCAATGGATGGTCAAGTTCAAGTTCAACAAGCAACAACAAACATCAAATGAAGAAGAGAGAAAACAAGCTCATGAAGACATAGTTTGAGTGTAATTGTTTTTGTTTTATCTTTTGCCTCTCAAGCTTCATAGGTTTTCATTTGGGTAGTTTGTTTAGAGGGTAGTGAATCTCATTCATAAGTCATGATTTAATCATAATTTGAGTTTTCACTTAACCTAGAATCAATAGGTGGCTTAAAGGTTTGAAAGGAAAGGTTGGTTTTTGAGAAAACAAGTTTTAAACAAGTATCAGACATGTTTAATCGATTAAGAACATATTTAATCGATTAGTACTCGATTAAGTAAATATTTAATCGATTAAGTACTGCTGAACTGGTTTTTTAAAATACGTTTTTCACTTCTCAAAATCAGTTTTCAAGTGCCACAACTTTTGGGTATTCTATAAAAACCTTTTCCTAACCTTTGTGATCATAACCTATCATTTTGATATTCATTTTACAAAGAATCAAGCCATTCTATTCTCTCTCAATTTCAAAGATCAAAGCTTTCATATTTTCATATTCTTTGATCAAGAACCTTTGAATCTCTTATTGTGAATTGTCATAGCTATTGATTGAGATTCATAGGAGTGTTATTGTGTTTTTTATTGAGTTGTAATCTTTGCAATAAGGCAAGCCACTACAACAAACTAGAAGCCTTGGTGTGTCGATTATCATCAAGCAAAGTTCAAGAAATTGAAGAAAGTCTTGGTTGTGAATCAAGCAAGGAGAAGCCTTGGTGTGTGGATTATCATCAAGCAATTGAAGACTTGTTGTGTCGATTATCAACAAGGGGTAGAGGTTAGATTAGAGAGAAGATCAATAGGATTACAAGGCAAGGGTGTCGGTTATCTCTTGTAGGCTAGCAAGAAGGAAGTCTTGTGAGGCAATCACTTGTAATTTGAGAACTCTAATTCCTCATAGTGAAGAATCTCTCTTGGTTGAAGAGGGGATTGGATGTAGCTTTCAAGTGGATGAAAGTGAACCAGGATAAATCGCTGTGTCGTATCTCTAAACCCTTACTCTTTATATTCAAGTCATTTGATTGTGTTCTTGATTGAAAACCTAGAAAAGATTGATTTTCATAATTGATTGAATTAAATATTTATTTGTTCAAATTGATAAAGGGAAAATCATTTTCATAACTAGGATAATCAATAAGAATATAGGTGTTAATTGTCTCCGCTGAATCTCTGATCTTAAGTGTTGATTGATTGATTTTCGTATTCAATTGAAAAGTGATTTTTCAGTTTCTGATAGATTTAATCGATTAAGTGTTCGTTTAATCGATTAAGGACTTTTGAACTTTCAGGTTTAATCGATTAGTACTCGATTAAATTGCAGGTTAATCGATTAAATTTCAGGTTAATCGATTAAGTGCTGTAGAATTTGCAAAAATCATTTGTTTTGATTGTTTCGATTTGTTTCGTTCGAAAATCTTTCAAGGTATCTTGTACACCTATTCAACCCCCCCTTCTAGGTGTATTCCTAGGGTTCCTTTGTCTCTCCAACCACCAATTGCGGTTTCCTCAGAGATAGCATCTTGAAGCTCTTGCTTGAAACTTGACTTGCATCTTGACTTTGAAAGTTCCTTGTTTGGCATCATCAAAACTCTTCAACGTTCTTCCACGTTGAATTCTAACAGTTTCCCGTGTATTTTGTCAGTCGAGCTCTTTCAAGGGCCTGAGTTGAGATACTCAAAGATTGAGAAGTTCGCTTTTTGTTTAATCTTGGCTGCTAGAAGACTCAGGCAGTACTTTTAGAGTCATCCGATCATTGTTCGGACTGCGGAGCTGATCTGGCAGGTCCTCCAGAAGCCTGGCCTAGCTAGTAGAATGATGTCCTAGGCAGTGGAACTATCTGAGTTCGACATCTCGTTTGAACCCAAGAAAGCAATCAAATCACAAACTTTGGCAGATTTTGTATCCGAGTTCACCGAGCAATCAACCAGCTCGAACTCGGACCTTCGGATCATTTATGTGGATGGCTCTAGCAATAAGAAGGGCGCTGGGGCCGACGTCATCCTAGAAAACTCAAAAGGAATCATCATCGAATACTCCCCGAAATTTGAATTCCCATCCTCAAACAATCAGGCCGAGTATGAGGCTGTTCTTGCAGGCTTGCGTATGGCGAAAGAGCTGGGGGCTGTGGAGGTCCGAATTCTCAGTGATTCACAGTTAGTGGTTTCACAAGTAACTGGTGAGTATCAAGCCAAGGAACCAGTCCTCCAGAAATACTTGGAAAGGGTTAAAAATCCTGCCCGAGGGTTTTACATGTTTCTTAATTTCACATATCCCCGGGAGTTTGAACACCAGAGCAGATGTCTTGTCAAAGTTGGCCACCACTAAAGGTCTTGGTAACAACAAAAGTATCATTTAGGACGCAATTCAAGGTCCGAGTGTGGTTTTAGCAATTTATCTCAGCCCTAATTGGATGCAACCCATCAAATCCTTCCTCAAACACGGGACCAAGCCCTCAGACCAACTGGAAGCAAAGAAGCTTGTCAAGAAAGCAGCTCACTATGTCTTATCAGGCGATGTTCTCTACAGGAGAGGGGTCTCCTCCCCCCTCCTCCGTTGTCTCAGTTTGGAGGAAGTTGAAGAGGTTCTACAAGAAGTCCATGGTGGAATAGCTAGTCACCACATGGACGGAAAATCCCTATCTAGAAAAATCCTGAGAGCTGGGTATTTTTGGCCCACACTGGTGGCCGACTCAATAGACCACGTCCAGAGATGCAACCAATGTCAGTACTACAACAACTTGCACAACAGAGCAGCTGAGGAGCACCACTCGTTGGTTTCACCATGACCTTTCTTCCAATGGGGGATGGATAAAATAGGGAAGTTCCCTACCGCTCCGGGACAGCTAAAATTCGTGATTGTGGCTGTTGACTATTTTACCTTGTGGATCGACGCCGAAGCCCTGACCACCATCACCTCGGCCAGGGTACAAAAATTCTTCATCAAGCAGGTAATTTCCCGATTCGGGGTCTCACACTCCCTGGTCTGTAACAATGGTAGCCAGTTTACAACTAACACCTTTCAAACTCTTGCTGACGATCTTCACATTTCTCATAATTTTTCCTCGGTGGAACATCCCCAAACTAATGGGCAAGCCGAGGCAGCCAACCAAGCAATCATAGAGGGCCTAAAGAAAAGGCTTCTGGGCGCAAAAGGAGCTTGGGCCGAGTTACTTCCTGAGGTGCTTTGGTCGCTTCGCATGACTGTTCAGACCTCGACAGGAGAAACGCCTTTCAGACTCACATATGGATGTGACGCCGTGATCCCCATTGAGAGAAGGATCCCGACATTCCGAATCAGGGAACACTCGGCTGAAGAAAATAATGAGTTTATCAGAGAAGAGCTAGTCCTCAGCGAAGAGATCCGAGATTCAGCTTCGGCGAGAGAAAAGAAGGCTAAACAGAGACAGGCCAGACAGTATAACAAAGGTGTCAGCCCGAGGGCTTTCGAAGTCAGAGATCTGGTTCTCCGCCGCGCAGATATTTGTTCGAAAAACACCCTAGATGGAAAATTTGCTCAGAATTGGGGAGGCCCTTACAGGGTCACTTCCAAGACAGGATCTGGTGGATACAAGCTGGAGACTCTGGACGGGGCAGAATTAAAGAACATTTGGAATTCCAATAAGATGAGGACCTACTTCAGTTGATTGGCGATGGAGAACCCATAATTCAGTCCCTTTTATGTTTTTTGTGGTTTATTTTATTCCCCAAAGAACTTTGTGTTTTTAAGTTTAAGCGATATTTATGTTTCTTTCATGTTGCATTTTAAGTTTTAAAAGACTAACTATGTGATCAATCAGCTACTTTATCAGATGAATGTCAAATCTTGAAAAGTTACAGCTTCAACTTCTACTTTATATGCGTACGTACTTGCCTTTCCTTTTTAGCTAGCCACCTAATTGGAACTTGGCCACTTATGCACAACAACTTTCCAAATGAAAGCTTATAAGATTATCAAGTACAAAGGAGCACCCAACTCCACAGGATTGAACCAAAAGATCCTCTTTGAGACAGGTGACGAGGACCCCACCTTGGCTAAGGTGGCGAGGTCTGAGCTCTCCTTACTGCATTCTAAAAAAACTAAGATAAATTTAGCAAGTCTATATAACGGTAAAATAAAAGCATATAGATGACGCATGTGCATGCAGCAAACAAAAGACTAACCAATTTTCCAAAAAAAGGAACACTATTGTACAAAGCAAGGGCAAAATAAAGGCACAAATAACATTGTTTTTTCACAGCAGCCCAGCATAAGGGACTTACGCTTAATCCTCCACATCTGAGAGAACCACCGTGGATGGATCAAAAATCACTTCGTCTCTTTCCGCAAGGGGGTTGGGCAAGTTCTCATTCGAAAGGTCAACCTCGGCAGCATCATTTTCATAATCCAGCAGCTTGTCCTCTTCGACTCTAAAGACGTGACTGGCCCCAACCACCTGCAGCCGTAAGTTCTTATTCAGAAATTTAATTTGGTCAACGGCGTTCTGAAAAATACCGTCGGCTGTCTTTTCCAAGTCAAACGCCGTCCTCTTTGCGGCGATCTTGTGTTTTAAGTCTGGGCTGCCCTCCTCTTAGCGAGCCGTCGGACCTTCCCCAACTCGGCTTCAGTGACCGCCTTGGCCTTCATCACAACCTCCTCTCTGGTCTCCTCTAATTTTTTGGCCGACGCCTCCGCGGCCCGACGAGCTTCATCACGGGCCTTCTCTAAATCCGCCCGGGCTTTTGTAGCCTTTTCTACATTCGCTCTGGCCTTTTCGAGCTCGAAAGTCAGCTTGCCTTTCTCCCGCTCGATCGCCGAGTGTCGGTCTCTCACAGTTGGCGAGTAGAGAGCCTCAGCATTGGCCACATTGTTGGATAGGAATCTCATGAACTCGACCGAACGACAGTATTGCCCGACCATCTCTTTAGTCATCCTTTTCCATTCCTTTGCCGACATGTTACTAAAATTGACAGAGGAAGGATGAAACCTCGGCAAAAGCATTACGTCGGAGGCATGGTTGGACTATGTTGTTGAACCGTCGACAACCCCTTGAGCGGCCATTGTGACTACTTGGGGAGAAGGTACCTCGGGCATAGATACGACCATCTCCACTTCGGTCGGAGAGTTCGGAAACTGGGTGATGGAAGCACCCGCAGGGGGAGTCAGGGCCATGGGTGAATCGCCAGCCGAGGGAGCACTCGTCTCACCCTTCTTTCTCTTTCCCCGAACAGCCGCCATGAGAGCATCAAATCGATTTCCACCGGCCATCTATTCTTAGGTGCTAGAGGTGTCTTCGGATCATGATGAGTCACTAGCAGTTGGGAGGAGCCGTCTTCTAGGTCGAATGCGCCGACTCTCGAGTTCAGTTGTGTCTGGGGTGGTAGCAATTTTAGGGCTTAGGGCTTAGGGTTTAGGGTAAGGGGTTTAGGGTTTGGGATTTGGGGTTTAGGATTTGGGGTTTGGGGTTTCGGGTTTGGGGTTTGGGGTTTGGGGTTTAGGGTTTAGGGTTTAGGGTTTAGGGTTTAGGGTTTAGGGTTTAGGGTTTAG